>JAKUCV010001239.1:106724-240968 GCA_028386065.3 Turnera subulata | reverse complement strand
TTTAAGTCTTCCGCTGTGCATATTGTTATTGTAGTTGGGCCATTGGGCCGGGATTTATTATTTATGATGTTTTACTATTTTGGGCCGTTGGGCCGAGTTATGGTTGTTTACACTGTATGCTAGGCCTTGTTGGGCTGGGTTGTCACAGTTCCGGCACGTGTTTACTGTGTACGGTAAATACGGGTCGGGGCGTTTCAGATAAGTTTTGGGACTTTGCCATTCACGACAAAAAGTAAGTTTCCTTTCCAAAATCTTTCATTTGTTGTGGGTTCCTTTTTGGTATATTGGAAAATGTTATAAAATGAAGATGTTCTTGGGATGATTTTTGCAAGACCTTAAACACGAATATATTTAACATTGGGTGTCAATATTCCTAATAGATATTGGTCACAATTGTTTCCGAAACGAGCGGCCAAATATGTAGTAAGCTAAATATGTAATATATAACCGCAGCAAAGCGTGGGTAATAAGCTAGTACAAGAACTATAACAGAGACTCTCTAACTAGCATATCTCGGGCGGTGCCCATACCATCAAACTATAAACTATCTCTAATACTAACAGGAGGATTACTAAATCTAATATAATCAAAATCCAAACTGCAACCGAGATTTGTTAATCTATCGGCACAACCATTAGCATCTCGATATGTATGAATAACCTGAACAATCCAAGACTTGCTAAGGAGGGAAACAATTCTACTCACAAGAGCAAAATTCCCATCCCTGGGGGATCCAAACCAAGGATAGAGCAGAGTTAATCCTTCTTTTGCATATATCTCAATCTATGATATCATTTCTGATATAATCTGAAAATAGGGGGTGTGTATTTTCATTGAATGTTCGGGTTTGATTACAGAGAATAGGGGCGTGAATGGAGCCCGGGTTTAGATTTTCTAAGATTGCACCATATCCAATAAAACGGGCCTTAGGGGATATTTATAGAGCGGGTGCCTTGTAGACGGGCCTTCTCGGACAAATTGGGCTTGATGGGCTCAGACTCGGTCCTCGGGCCTGGGCTGTAACAGCCCGGGTAAAAATTTTGGATTTTACCGGGACTGTAAATGTCTTTTTACCGTGATTTACTGTTGAATTAATCTTGGGTAATTAATTCAAGGTAAATCGAGCGTCGTTTTTTGAAACCGGGACTTTTCCCGCGCCCGTGATTTTTCCTTGGATTTTTCGGGCCTAAGTTGGTATTTTTCGGGTTTCGAAATTTCTCGGAAAACCACACCGGAAAATAACTAAGGGGGTATCAGTTATTTTCTGGTCCGGATCGGACCCGCCTGTAGTATTGAAGGCGGCGCAGCCTTCACACGCCGCACAGTAACTTCAACGTTATAAAAGAAGAAAGCAAAAGAGAAGGAGAGGAGAAGAAAAAAGAAAAGGAGAGGAAAAATGAGAGAAAAAGAAAAAAAGAGAAAAGAAAAAAGAGAAGAAATAGGAAAAAAAAGAAGGAAAAAAAGAAAAAGAAAAAAAAGAGAGAAGAAAAAAAACAAACAGAAAAGAAAAACTGAGAGAAGGAAAAGAAAAATAAGGAAAAAAAAGGAGAAAACAAGAAAAGGAATTACTGGAAAATCAGAAAAATAGAAAAGAAAAAGAAAACAAAAATCGGAAAAAAGAAAGAAAAACATAACCCGACTACTGTTCTTCGTCACCCTCCTCTGTCACTGTACACGCCGAGGAGTTCTGCGCCGCTGCATGCCACACCGACGCCACCATCGTCTGCGCCGCGATGTCGCCGACTCGTCCTCGTCGTCCTCGTCCTCTTCCGTCGCAGGACGCGCGCGCAGGAAGTGTTGACCCGCCGGCTCCCCCGCGGATCTCCGTCCCTGCGCTCCTGCTCAGCACCGCGCCGCCTGGCGCCGCCTTTCCACCGCCCTTGGAGTCGCCTCGAGCTCGCCTTCCTTGACCCCCGAGCTCGTCCCCTCTCACGCCTCACGCCGTCGCGCCGCTGCTTCAACCTGAGGTGAGGTCGGGTTTTCCGACCCGTTTTGACGGGCGGGTCGCGCCTGGTTCTGGGTTTGACCGGATCCGGGTTGACCTGTCCTGTTTATTTAAAAATATATATATATATATAAAGATATATAAATGTTATTTTTTTTGTCGGTTTTATTCTGGAAAAAATATATGTATATACATATATTATTTGAGAAAATACACTAAGTTTAATTATGGATTTAGAGAAAAATATATATGTATTCGTCTTTAGAAAATAAAAATGTGTATTTATTAATTTGTAATTATTTTCAGAATAAGCTTTTATAAGTATATATTTTCTGAAAAAGTATATAAATAGCATATGATTGTCTTTATATATATTTTTCTAAAGGATTATATTTTCTAATATATGACATATATAGTTATATATTTATGTTGCTAGAAAAATATGTTGATTTAATAGTTTTGGAAAATGTATATATGTTATAATTTCCAGAAATTATGGTGATTATATTTTGGGAAGTATAATTAATTTATTAAAATATTTTTAAAAGAGTTTTAATTAAAGTATGGTACTGAAATTATATTCGGAATACGTACGGTAAAATATTTTCGGTAAAAGTTAATAATAACGGATAAGAACCGGGATGGGGATTATTTCGCAGTATTGGCATCATAGTATACCGATTATGTGCATTTATGTGTAGGTATAGGATTGGATATCGGGCAGTTTCTCGAGGAGCCGGTGTCGGACCGGTCATTATTTTCGGAGTTGAGTAATCGGCCAAGGTGAGGATGGATTTCCTTCGATATGTGCCTATATTACTCGGTTATTATGTTTTGTTGATTATTGCATGTTGCATTTGCTGTGGTTTGGTTCGGGACGTTTATCCCATTGTCTTGATTGTGGTCGGGATGTTTATCCCATGTTGGTTTTTGGGATGTTTATTCCCGTGTTGATTTTCTGTGTCTTTTGGAATAAGTATAATGAATTAATAATAAATTGTGACAAGGATGTCGATCCTTGGTATTTTGGATGGGAAGTCTATCCCGGTATTTTGGTTAGGGATGTCGATCCCTGTGATTTGATTTTGACGACGATAATATAATTGTCACGTGGTAAGTAGTGGTACGACTCGATGGTTTAAGACTGTTTCGTGGTGGCCTTGACCTGGGTTCTTGTGATAAGCATGTCTATGCTTGGGATGTCTATCCCGTGATTATTTTTGGGATGTCTATCCCTGGGTTCGTATTTTTGGGATGTCGATCCCTGGGTTCTCTGGATTTGGTCTGGCACCCGGAATGTGTTGATAACCAGGTCTGACCGCTAGCTTATCCGTGACGGGGCCCGGAAAGATAAAACTGGAAAATTGGATTTTATTGGAGTCTTTTCGGTTTTGGACCGGTTTTGGGTCCTGTCTTTCGATTTGGTGTATTTTGGTGGATTTTACTTGTTTTCGGCTTGAGTAATTTACAGTGTTCATATTGATTGTCTTTCCTTCGTCGGTGAGCACTTCGGACTCACCCCTCACCTGCGGGCTTTCATCCCGTAGGATGAGTTATTTGTTGTACAGGTTTGGTGCATTCCAGACAGGCTGCGGCGTTATCCCTTGGACAGGGCTCGGATCCATAGTTTGCATCAGTGTCGCATACAGTGTTTGTGAGTTGTTAAGTCTTCCGCTGTGCATTTTATTGATATTATTGGGCCATTGGGCCGGTTTAGTTATTTATGATGTTTCCTATTTTGGGCTGTTGGGCCCGGGTTTCGGTTGTGTACACTGTATGCTTGGGCTTATTTTGGTTGGGTTGTCACAGTTCCGGCACGTGTTTACTGTGTACGGTAAATACGGGTCGGGGCGTTTCATGGGCTCTCCCGGTAGTGGGCCCAGAGGGTATAATAAATATATCAATAGCCCCCCAAATGGTCGGGCTTGCTTATAAGCACGGGCATTTGGACCTTGGCGGCATCGGCATAAATAGAATACACTTTGGAAATACTGCCTCGTTAAAAACCTTATTAGGAAAAACCCAGTGAGATAAAAACCTGATGAAGGAAAAAAGAACGCAGTGTGTATCCCATTTTATGCGTATCGGAGTTTGTTGAGGTCCTGAGTGCGCAGTTATCTGATCCTTCAGAGCCCCAGTCGAAGAATGCAATTGTTCCTTGGCAGCCCCCTATTGGAGGATGGTGATGCTCTTTAGTTCCTAAGGTCCTTCTGAACAGCGAGGATCCTGCTTTTGATGATGTCTCCTTATTAGACAAGTTATCCTGGCTAATTTGAACATCTATTATCTTTATTGAACCTGTGACCTTTGTGTGTGTTCGACTTTCTGTGATCCTAGGCACATGTAATTTTTATTGAACTTGGTACGATTGTCGCTTGCTCCATAGCTGACTCGAGGACCTTAATCCTTGCTTAGTTTTTTGGCAAACCTGTATTTTTTGGAACCTCGTTCGGTCTTCCATGTATTCTGGTTGTTGAACCTCGCTCGTCATTTGATTAATTAGGGTACCTACCATCATTGTTGAACCTGGGGTTCCTATGTCCCTTACAGGTTCTTTCGTAACTAGTGGACCTCTACCGTGGGCTTGTCGTTTGAGGACCTGGCTCCTCAAGTCCTTTTTGCTGTCATAGCGAACCTAAAACCTGTGGCGCCTTGTCGCTTGTGAGTTTGGCTCATCTTGCCTTTCATATGCCTGTTTGAGGGCCTCCAGCTTCTATTTGTACGCTAATGACTTTGGTGTGTTCTGCCCTATGCAAACGATATGGAAAATTCAAGGGCCCTTAGACCTTGTGGTTCCTGTTCTGGTTTTTTCAAACTCTAGCATCTACACTTTGTCCTTCGTGTCATATTGTTAACTTTATTTTCCTAAATTTGAAGTTGCCTTTTCGAGAGTGATGAACCTTGTTCTTTTTCAGCTTCTCCCATCCTTTGCGGGTCTATCTTTGTTTTGGAGAGTTCCTACCTCTCTGGATGTGTTCTTTCCGTAAATAGGTCCTCTAAGCGATATCGCAGTATCTAGCTCCAGCCCCCCTGTATTGTTCTTACAGGTTAAGCTTTTGGTACCTTGATGTAGTTAAGCCTTTGTTCCTGTATTAGGTCGGTTTGTAGCATTTATAGGTTCCAAGGACTCTTTCCTCTTTCGCTACGATTTGATCCTATGTTGGGAGATCAGGGTCTCTTGTTTTTGTCTATTATAATTGCGCGAGCCCCTCGCTCAGCCGGTCCTATTGAAGTACCTGTGACTCTTCTTAGGCCTTTTTACCTGGAGCCTCTGTATCTAGGTCTTGCATAAGACATTACCTGCCTTAGCCTCGGGATACACAAACCTTAAGCTTTTTAGAAAGTTTTGGGCATCATATGCCTTTAGCTTTTAGACTCAATAGTCCTTAAGCCTTTTTTAATATTTTGGGCATTATAATGCCTTTAGCTTTAGACTCAATGGTCCTTAAGCCTTTTTAAATATTTTGGGCATTATATGCCTTTAGCTTTTAGACTCAATAGTCCTTAAGCCTTTTTGAATATTTTGGGCATTATATGCCTTTAGCTTTTAGACTCAATAGTCCTTAGCTTTTTAAACCTGTGGGTACTTTTGTACCTTTGGCTTAGATTTAGGCTCGGAGGCCTCTCAGCTTTTCTAGGGGCCCTGTTTGGGCTTCAGGACCTTCAGAGCTTCTCCCAATGACACTTACAGGTACTTAGTACCCCGGTCGGGCTGGATGTAATTTAGGTATTCAGGAACCTATAGGCTTTTCTTGTGCTTTCGGGTTTATATCACCTTAGCAGGCCTGCTTGTTATAAATTTTGGCGCGAGGGCCTTTGAGCTTTGGGGCACTTTCAAATACGAGGTACCATGGCCTGCTCATTATAATTTTTGGACACGAGGGCCTTTGAGCTTCGGGGCACTTTCAAATACGAGGTACCATGGCCTGCTCATTATAATTTTTGGGCACGAGGGCCTTTGAGCTTCGGGGCGGTATGAGGTACCATGGCCTTTCTCATTATAATTTTTGGGCATGAGGGCCTTTGCCTTAAAAGGCTATTTGTATTGTAGAGTCTGTTTGAATTTTGCATTATACTTGGATTGCAGTTGCTTCATCATCCACCTGTAATTTGTTGTAATTTTCTTCTCTAAGCAAGTTGATGGTCCTCGTTTACTCGAGAGAGCTTTTGGTTCCAATTGAGTCTGAAACCACCAATTTGTGTTATAGCATTCGTGGACCTTTTTTTCTATTTTTGGCTATATTGAGGCCTTGCGATTCATGGTATCCACGAAGCCTTATGCATTTTATGATGTTTCTTACTCAATCTTTACCCTTTGCTCTCCCTTTTTATCGAGCCTCGCACAACCTGCTCCTGAAGGGAACCTGTGCATTTTGGAGCCGAATGTAGCTTCCTCACTCGGGCGAGTTTATGAGAGATCCTGCTTCCCTTGGTAATCTTAGATTTTTTCTTAGTTTGCCTCTTTTATGCTTCATTTTCATTAGAGCATGTTAAGCTCTTTGGAGCCTCGTTCAGTATCCCCCAGCATGAGCTTCTTGTTGCATTTCTTCTCCGTCTCATCGGGAGCTTCACTAGGTGTTGGTGCACTTATGGGAGCCGCTTGAGGTACCTATCAACCTTATAAAGGCATTGCGGAGGTTCAGTCACCTTCTGTAAGAGCCTCCTTTGATTTTTGATTCCACTATAGGATTGTTCTTTGCATCTGTTCCTCTTGTGAGGTCTTTAAGTTAGTACCTATTCGGGTTCTAGCTTATGTTAAAGCTTCTGTTTTCGAAGATCTCTGTAAAGAACCTGTTACTGTTGTCTTTGCGTCATATCAGATTCCTCATAAGCTTCCTATTTTTCAAAAAGAGAATCTTCTTTCGCCATTGACAGGAACCTGATTTATTTTTCATGATGATTCTCCTCTCCTATTTTTTTCTTGCTTTACTTAAAGCATGCTTCTTTTGAGGTGTACTTCGAAACCTGCTTTCCGCTTTTCCTCAGCACATGGCTTGATGAGCATCTCTAAATCATTTCGTGCCTTTGTACGAACTTCTTTATTGGTTCTGTTCTTTGAACCGGGTTAATTGGTGCGAACCTCCACCTTCTATTGTTGACTTGATCATTTGTTCGTTTCAAGAGCATCCTTGGCATCTTTTTCCTCTGTATAAGCTCTTATATACCTATCTCCCATTTAGGAATTTCTTTTAGATATACTTATTTGTATAACTCCTTTGAACGTCTAGCCCCTCGGCTGGTATCTTAGTATCTTTAATAAGATGTCCAGTCGCTGTTATTTGACTCCTTAAAGTTTCTTGAGGCTTCTTTGAGCTTCTAGTAGTTGCTAGGAATTCTTCATTGGCACCAACTATCTCCCTTAGAGCTTCACCTACAGTTTATTACGGTTGTCGTGGTTTCATGGGGCTTATGTTACAACCACAGAAACTCCTCGAGGTTCAAGCATCTTCATGCGAACCTCCTTGTTTGTTAGCTTTCTTTATTTTGGATTTTCCGCACTTATGTGATTTCCTTTAAGGCTTCACATAGTATTTTTTGAGCTTTTAGCTTCCCGACTTTGACGTGTGCATTCATTGCGGGAGCAATTTTTTGATAATTTCATCTTCTATAGAACGTCCTTTGACATCCTATATATTCGGCGTGGGAGCCTCGCCAACACTTATTGAGGTTTAATATAAGCATAAACAATGTTTGTTTGAAGGTTCTTTAGACCTATTCATCTTGGAATCCAGAATCTGAAACCTAGAACCTGGAACCCATTTTGCACTTAGCCATGTGAATATATTTCGCTGGAATTGTTTTGAATATGTTGGGGTTGTGCACTAGCACTACTTGTATTTGTTTCAAGCATCCTAGGCCATACGACTCCTCCATAGGAACTCTTTGAATCTGTTCACCCTTATGGTAGTTCTCCTTAGAGCCTTGCTTTTAGAGGAACCCTTTGAGTTTGTTCACCTTTATGGCGCTAGAAGGGGGGCCTCCTTCTTTAGAACCACGTGCAGCTACTCGGACACTTGTTATGCACCTATTTCATAAGTCTTGTTGAGCATTTTTCCTTCAGGAGCTTCTGGACCTCTATTGTATCTGCTTTAGGTTTGAGCTTCTATTTTTGTTCCATCTTTACAGGAGCTTCTTTGCGGACCTATCACCTTGACAGCATCTATTTTTGATTGTTTTTGCTTTCTCAGAAGCTTTAAGATCTGTTCACTTCTCGAGCATTAGCACTTGTTACTCCGATAGGATCTGCTATTCGGTCGTTGATGAATTGCTGGCTGCTGGATTCATTCCATTAGCCTCTCTTCAAGTTCCATCAAGTATAAATTATTGTGAAGAAAGCTTCGTATGACCTACACCACCTTCATATGGCATCTTTAGAACCTTTAATTGTCCTATTCTTCTCGAGATGGGCGATGCCTCCCTAGGAGTTCTCCAGAAGCTATTTTTTCCAGGAGGCCCTCGCATTTAGACCTGGGCATTCAGCATGCGCCTGTTCCAGGACATCTGGTTGAGACCAATTTCAGGACCTCCAATAGAGACATGTTCTTCCAAGGGCTTGGGGACCTGTTCTCCTTTCCGATAGTACTATTGGGAAGATCCTGCGTATTAAAATCTCCATTGAAGTTTCTCTAATTTAGTCCCTATTTTGCCTTTTGATGTATGCACTTTGGTAACAGATGAATTTGTTGAGAATCTTTTAGTTCCCACTTTGAGTATCCATTGGTTTCTCCTCAAGGTCCTCACCGAACCTGAGCCGGCTCTACAGGATCTGCTTCAAATTGGCATTTCAACAATGAAAATATCTTCGGGACGAGTGGATTTGTTTCGAACCTCCGCCCTTCCTTTTAGACATTTGAAAAAAAAATTGGACCTAATAACTTATATTCCTCATCGGAGGAGGTACCTCGTGAGCCATGCCCGAAACAAAATTACATCAAAAGGCATCCTCATAAATATTATAGTTTCTTTCCTTGTTTCATAATAGTTATGCGAGGTATTATTGCCAAATAAATCAAGAAATAATCAAGCATTATAACAATATGAATTAGGATCATGATACGTGATCATGATTTACCCTTTCTGTTATGTGCACAATATAAAGTATAAACAAGGAATCATATAAACATTTTCCGCACTTTGGTGGTCAAATTAAATGTTATACCCGAGAGTGAAGCATTCGCTTCCCAAATAATCATATGAATCCTCATGTTGCATGTGAAATTAATGAACGTAATAATGTGAATCGTCATGCCATGCATGTACAATATAAACAATAAAAGAACCTGGATTGTGGATCGCTAAACGGGATTTGGTTCTGGTTGTTTTTCTGCAGAACCAGACATTTCTATATTTTTTGCAGGGCCTGTCATTTTTGTAGGGCCTGCTCTTCCCTCCTTTCTTTTTTATCCAAATCGAGAACCTGCTCTACTTTTCATATGGGGAACCTGCTTGAAAGATTCAAGAGAACCTATATAATTTTTATTTTTATAGATATAACATTTATATTTTTCCCGACAGATCCGACAGCTTTGGTCCTCACGTGTGGACTTCTTGGTCCGACTTTTGACCGCATTATCTGTTCTTCATTAATATGTTAGAAGGGTGTAGCGAAATTTAATTTAAACCTATTATACATTTTAATTGTTGATGACTTTGTAGGTCCTGCTTTGCGGACCTATTTTTTGCAAGCATCTCTAAGAAGCACCTTCATTACGCATTTTATTCCTTCCCGAAGATCTGTAAAATTTCCTTAAGACCTGTTAATACAAACTAAAAAATATATACATATTACATAAATTTTTGTGAACTCAGCATAGGTCCACTCTTGACAAGGAGGGCCTCTGCGAGCTCATGGACCGGACATGAGGTGCTGCCCACACTCACAGCACCCACATTTCCCTTCCACTCTTTTCTTTTCACGCGTTTTCTTTTCTTTTCTTTTCTTCCCGCACGCTCCTATTTCCCTCACTCCCCTCTTTTTTTTTCTTTTCTTTTCTTTCCCTTTTCTCCCACTGTACACACCCGCTCACCGATCCACAGCCACCCTTCGGCATCCATCTCCGGCGCTCGACAGCGCGTTGGCTCATGGAGGTGACGGCGGCAGCGGGAGCTAGCAGCAACGGCGGCAGCAGGTGATGGGGGCGACGGATTTGGCTCCGGTGTTCTTCAACCCCCCAACTCGTGGCGGTAACGGCGGCGACGGGGCTGTTAGTAGCAGCTCCTTCACCTAGCAGTAGCGGTTCAGCTCCCTCCGGCGTGGGTCGCTGTTGACCGAGAAGAGCACGGCGACGGTGGCGGCTTTGGTCCGGCGACGACGCGTATGGGAGCTTCTTTTGGGGTCCTTGACGGATCGGGGCAGATCCGTCTCCGATCTGTCCGGATCTTGACGGGTTCGTTTCGGATCTTCTACCCCTCTGTTCCACCTATCTTCGGCGAGAGATGGCGGCAACGGTGGCGTTGGTACTTGCAGGGACAGCGACGAATCACCTCGAGCTCTGCTCCTCCTCTGCTCCACCTTTCTTTGCCGAAGCATAACGACGACAGCCGCTCCGACAATGGTGCGTCCTAGGGCGGCTTCTCGGAAGTCCTCCCTTTGCCGCCGTTCTGCGAGGACACCGACTTGGCGGTTCACGGCGGTGACGTCCCTAGAAGCAGCAGTTTTGGCAGGGCTCGAAAGATCGGGACAGATCCGCCTTGGTCCTGACCGGATCCGGTGAGATCCGGCTCCTCTCTTCCAAGATCTACCTGTAAATTTGGTTTATTATTTTTCTTTGTTGCTTGATTTGTTGGATCCATTGTCTTGTGAACAAATATGTTCGTCGCTGTTTTGCTGTTGTTGCTCCGATGAGCACAGCTGTTTGTTGTTGTTGTTTGATTGAAGGGGATGAACGGATTGAACGGTTGTTCACCGAGAATCGATCGTCGTCCCCAGTGGCGACGCCACTGATGTAATCTGAAAATAGGAGGTGTGTATTTTCATTGAATGTTCGGGTTTGATTACAGAGAATAGAGGCATGAATGTAGCCCGGGTCTAGATTTTCTAAAATTACACCATATCCAATAAAACGGGCCTTAAGGGGTATTTATAGAGCGGGTGCCTTGTAGACGGGTCTTCTCGGACAAATTGGGCTTGATGGGCTCGAACTCGGTCCTCGAGCCTGGGCTCTCTCAGTAGTGAGCCCAGCGGGTATAATAAATATATCAATTTCCATACCAAACATATAACGAAACACCAACTCTTTTAACAAGAAATGAACTAACAATATGTTTGGAAAGGATGAGGTGTAAGGAAGGGAAGAGAATGGATGGAAAGGAATGGGAAAGATAGAGAAGGAAAAAATTTAACTAATCTTAATTGGATAAATTCATTAATAGGAAAGGAAGGAAATGGTAAATAAAATTCATAAATTACGAATATATATATTGTTAATTTATGAATTATATTTTTTGAACAAGGAGACTAGTAATAAAATTTAAAGTCATAAATTCTCTTTAAAATTCTCCTCTTCATCCTCTATCAAATGGACGGAGAAACATCTTGAGGGGAATGGATGAGAATGGAAATTAAATGATTTCCTTTCCAATTCATCAAAAATTCTTCCCAAACAATATTAAATTAAAATTCTCCTCCATTCCCCTCTCTTTCCCCCTCCGGCATTTATCCAAACATACTGTAGGTGTTAGTAAGGAAATGGGAGGAATTCAAACCGTGCTAGCCTCACTCCGGAGAAAAATGTTAAAAATAAAATAACAATTACTGGACTGGTCCAACCATCACACATCATGTCAGCTGGGCCAACAAAAGCCAGCCAGTTTCGACAAAAATATTTACCAACCAAATTTTAGAGGTCAAACCAGACCGCACCACTATTCAGCTCCCAAATAACCTGTCTAAGGACCAGCTCTGTTCTCTTTGACCAAAAAAAAAAATGTATTCTTTCAACAATACTAACGTCCTTTATTTTATATGAAAGAATAAGAACTACTATTAAATTTTAAGCATACACCATTTCAATAGCATAAAAGAATACACCATTTCAATAGCATAAAAGAAGACACCATTTCAACATTACCTACATGCATAGCTATGTCAAAATGCTTTGAATTTATGGAAAGTACAACCTCAAGTTACAAAAATTCAGACAAGCAATTAATCTCTTTAAATTATCTACAACTCTTTGCATTTTTTACTAATTTTCATTAGCCAAAAATAATTTCATAAAAAAAAAACGAATTCACATTGGGGTAATCTGACACATTAGGGGAGATCCATCCAGAACTATATTTCGAACATTGAATGCATGGTATAAATCTTTAAAGGTTTACCCAGTTAATGCAGGGGAAAAATGGAGGGCATAATAAAGAAACTACACTAGTATTCACATGTGGATTTCAGATTCGTATAATTTAATTAAATGCTTTGAGTATGACTATTTACACTTTTTGCAGCAAGATCTGTGGAGGGCATGAAGCAAAACAATCAAAACTCGACACCACTATTTATCTGAACAGAAAAGGAAGGTTGACCAACATTGGAGAGTGGAGTATCAAGTCTGACAACAATTCCTGAGCTCCCAATATTACCATTCCACTTAGACCTGCCAATCTGCAGTATGAAATGTAGAAAGGACTTACGAGATCTCCCAAGGATTAACAAAGAACAAAAAAAAGTTATCCACAAGCATGCAACTCGATGTTTTTGTTTTCTTTTTCGGGGACAGCGGTCTCAGAAATCAAAGAATGAGAATATTATCACAGGTTCAATCACATTATCGCTCATTCAGGATGATTCATCATACAATTACACAATTCGCTAATGACGCATACATTTACCATCAGGGGAGCAATCTTGCGAAACTCGGTTCAAGTCCCACCTCCATCGACCAGTATCAAAAAGAAAAAAGTCAGGGAAGCACAGCTCCAGCATATTTATTTACTAGGCATTCACTGAATAAGTTTCAGTCCATCACAAGAGCATGCATATTTCCTTCTCCAAAATGCAATTCCAATCTAATCACTAGTAAACCCTCATTGATGCATCTTAAGGACAATAGGACTCAACAATGTGAAAGCGCCATTTACTAGGCATTCACTGAATAAGTTTCAGTCCATCACAAGAGCATGCATATTTCCTTCTCCAAAATGCAATTCCAATCTAATCACTAGTAAACCCTCATTGATGCATCTTAAGGACAATAGGACTCAACAATGTGAAAGCGCCAGAAGCTTTCCAAAAACTTACAATAGAACAAATGTGGGTATTTGGTTCTGTTAGACTTCCAGCAGTAAAGAAAAGGAGCTGTAGACTCGCTACAAACATGAACCTAAACTTTCACCTGCTGATAGTACTCCAGTAACTCTAGGTTTTCTAGTTATTGCCAGTGTGAACACAAGCAGGGGAAGTCAATTTAGGTTAGAGGGGCGTATCAGGGGTGTTATGTACTTACAGGATTTTATGAAAAATTACAGCCCGCATCTTTATTTTTATGTGTTATTTACGTTTATTTCAGTTCAGTCAATGGTTTTCTTATTTCTAGGTTTTCTACAGTGCCGGTGTGAACATGAGCAGAAGTCAATTTAGGTTGGAGGGGCAAGTCACTGTTGTTGTGTAATTTCTGGATTCCCTGAAAAATACAGCCATAAGGTTCTGCATCTTTATTTTTTTTATGCTTACTTAGGTTCAGTCATTGGTTTTCTTGTCTACCAAGAAGTCATTTTCTAGATAAGTCCTATTTCTTCCAGAAGACGGTTATGTTTATAGGCTTGTTAGCCTACAAGTTGAGAGAGAGATAGCAGTATGAATAAATTGCAAGACTGTTTACAGATAGGCATCAAAAGAAAGTACTTACCGATATTGATGCAAAAGCAGATGGTTGCGTCATGAATGCACAACCACAGATCAGATTCAGTTGCTCATTCACTGAATGAATGAGTTCTGCCCGTAATCCTGGATTGCTTCCTCCAAATGTGGGGCACAAACTGACAAAAGATCAAGACATGAAAAACTAATCACATAAGAGACGCAAGATAGACAACATATCCATAAGCACAGTTCAAATTACCGATCAAACAAAAATAATAATTACACTGATCTCTATTAGTGCATTTCACTGTCATAAACCATGTTTCAACAAGACGTATAAGAGAAGCGAGCAGTAAATTTCAGGACATATTCTATTTCTAATGGTGGAAATATAGCCAGACACCATGACATAGTACAAAATGCTAGGCCCATCCAATTAATTAATAGGCACAAGTAAAAAAAAGATACAGACCAATATAATAAAAACAACCTAGGAAATCAGCCCAGCTTTCATCAGAACATTGTGTTGAATAATAAACTAGTCTTTTTGCTTATATTGGCAGCTGACAAGATAAGCAGAGACTAATAGTTACCTGAAGTGAACTGTTGGTCTCACCATGATACCAGATCTCTGCCATGCCAGGGATTGCGCTAAACCTAAACTAAATGATCTATCAGGCCATTGCACCATAGGTGTGATACGTGAGCCCCACTTATTCTGATAAACCATGAAGCAACATGTCAGTTCACGAAATATAAACAACCGAAAGAGATGCGATGCATGAGACTCAGTTTTAACCCAATTAGACAAAATCTAGAATATCCTGAAATCACAGGCAATAGCTATCAATTTCACACCCTAACCTTTCGAGAAAAGCTGAATCTCATTTCACCAGGATATTGACCTTGAGCTTGGAGAAGACCGCCACAGAGCGGTAAGAAAGCACTAGTGGTCAGCCCCTCACCAGAGACATATGTCAACTGCCCATTTGGAAACTGCAAATCCACAAATGACTGTAGAGACAGAAAAAATGAAGAAATAAGAAAAAGAAATAACCTAGAAAACCCAGCATTTAAAAATTTCCATGGACTTCACTGTGACAGATGGAGAAGAAAAAGGAAAAACATTAGAAAAATTTTGCCCCCAAACCACAAACATGAGGCGCGAGCCTTATAAGGCTTCCTTAATCTAAAATAAATCGTCAATGGTGGTTTCATTAAGGGCCTTGTAGATGCAACCTGTAGACAATCACCCAGCTCAAGCAAGAGAAATTGAGGGAAGAAAAGATGCTAATAAGAAATAGATTTTTTGAGAACTGGAGTATGCATGATATAAACTCCAAAAGTAAACCTGCTCGCAAGCACTAGCTACGAAGATGCACCTGGGAAAGCTGTTTTGAATGTATTTTCTGTTATGTTACCGCATGCATATAGTCAAAGCTCTCCCCAACCACCAGCCCCACAAAAAGAAGAAAAATCCTCTGTGAACTCCATAACTGTCCTTACCTTTCTCCACTTTCCCCACTTTCCTTTCAACTACTGCATTTTAAGTTTTATTTGGTAAGGAATTAGTAGAATTTTAAGAGTAGTTGAGTTACAGGAGAGTGAGAAAATCAACACAGATTGTCAAATTGCAGAGTATTATATATTTAATAATACATCATTCTTCATAGATCATCACTTTTCTTTCCACACATCTAGGCTGTGATTGGAAACCAGTTCTAAGAACAGGTTTTCAGTTTTCATAGTTTTCTATAAACTAAAAGCTTATTTGGATGGATAAAAAGCACATGGTTCCAAGAAAAGACTTTCGAGAAGAGTTGTTTAAGAACCAAAAATGAAAAGGTGTTTTTGGTGTTCTTCGTGGTGGCATTTTTGTTATTTTTGAAGAAGCCATTCCATTAATGGCATTCTCATAAATAAATAAACAATAACATAAATATACTTTTCTTTTTTTTCTCTCCCCCTCTTTGGTTTCTCCGCATCTTCATCCACTCGCCATCTCACCATCAGCCGCGCCGCCCAGAGGAGTCCCGACCAAAAGCAAGCAAAACGTCGGGTCGGGTCCTCCACCTGTAGCCATGCGCCGCCCTGTGCTCCTCCCTCTACAAGCTGCCGTCTGACACCACCAGCAACGGAGAAGATGAAGTTGGCTCCATCCCAGATCTCCCTTCTCCAGTCAATCCCAAGCCTACCATCGTCATATAGAAGCATGCTTCGCCGCCTGCCGCCAACGACTCGACGCCTCCAGCTCCGGCAAGTCGAGCAAAGAAGGACACTACCCCGGCAAACCATGCTCGGCCCTCTCAAAATCGCCGCTATCCTCCGATTGATTTGGAGGAGCAAGACACCGATGCAGAGACCCGACGGCCCGCACCGGCTGCCTGACGTCGCACCAGCAACACAACTCGCAGCAGCCCACCTCTAGTGAGCCAACAACATTGGATCTCCAGTCAAGCCAGTTCGAGACAGCCGGCTCTGTCCAAGCGAGCCCGATCTCCACCTCCATCGGTAAAGGAATACTCAATGAAAGACAAAGTACAAAATATCCAAACAGATTTTCAGATTTTCGAACACTCCCAGAACAGTTTTCTATTCTTAGTTTTTAGAACAATTCTTAAAGAACTATAGGCACAAAACACTCCCAAACACACCCCTAAAGTCTAAAGAATGCAAATAAAGAACCAAAATATGTGCTGTATTTAAAAGAATAATCAACTTACACAAGCTAAGGGATTGAGACAGAGCATGGACATTAGCAACCACCTTCTATGCTTTGACCACAGCGCTGGGCATAAAGAATGTATTCCATTCTGACAAGCAGATTAAGAGGAAGAAGAAAAGGGCAATGAATAAAGCAATAAGGATAAGAACATCCAGGTTGAAAGCATCGTGTAATCAGGAGAATTGATCACATTGAAGCAAAACGAAAGAGATAAGTAATCAGGAAGAATGGTAATTGCTTTTCACAGATGCTAACATCTCTAAAGTACTGCAGCTCCTATCCACAAAATAAAAGGGACAGCGTGAAATAGTACATGAGCATGAGAAGTAAAGAGAGAATTCATGAAAGAGAAGCCATAATGTCAATAAAACTTTGAACGACCAAGAGCACTGCTGAAGCAATGTATAGTGGGAAAATCTTGCAGAATGGTTGGGGCTGCAAAAACAAGTAGATGGCAGAGTTTGAAGCATGTGCATTTTTCCAGTAGAAAAGGAGTTGATGGAGAGACATAATGAAGCATACCTTCCTGTCGAAACCATACCAGAGCAAGTGTTGCTTAGACAAGTGAACGGGAAGAAGAAGCGTGGTGTCACGAACAAAGAGAACAGGGCCAAGCTGGAGGAGGAAGAGAGAGGAGTTGTCACTTGCGGAGGTGGAACTGCCATGAGAAGCCTCCACCCTCCATAAATCCCCCCTTGCAATTAAGGAGCTCTCAATGTTGCGGGTCAAACTGTCATAGGTAGATGTAATGTTTATCGTCCCCTGCCAGTGGACACAGCGAAGTATACATCAAGCACCGAAAATAAAATCCATAGACTTCAATGTTATGCAATTATTACATGCAATCCTTAGGGGAAAAAAAAGGTAATTAAGAAACTGGAAGTTTTAAGCTACAAAGAAAGAATCAAGGATGAAGCAGAGAATATAGAACCTGTGGTTTGGCAAGTTGAGGAACAGACTTCAAATCAAAGCCACCAAAATAGGCATCCAACCCGGTGGTGGGGGCGGCATTAGGACCAGTAGCAGCAGGAGGAGTAGGAGGAGGAGATGAAGCAGGAGCATCATCGCTATTGATGCTATTATCATGATTATTATTGTAATTGGAAGTAGATATAGTATTAGTATGAATATGATTCTCGACGAGCCCGAAATGCCTCAAGCTGTGAGTAACCAAACCCAAGTGTTGGTCGACAAAAGGGTTGGGGTTGTGGGTGGGGGTGGGGGCAGGGAGGCAGTCGTCCTGCTTGAAAGGAAGAGGGAAGCCCCTGAAGAATTGCTGGAGCAAGGCGTTGAGGCCCGCCCCAAGGTCCAACCCGGCCTGGCCGATCCGGTTGCCGATGTCAAACAAGGCTGAAACCCCACCGGGGGGAGAGTGGGGTCGATGGTGGTGGTGATGGTGGTGGATTGGAGCCAGAAGCCCCAAATCCACCTTACTAAAGGCCTCCAAGTCGAAGAGCTTGCCCTGTGGGAGTGGGAGTGGGAGTGGGATGTGGGATTGGATTAAGCCGGTGAAGCCCTGGGTGAGGCGGTCCGCCAGGTCCAGCCCTTGCCTCTGCACATCCTCCCATCCCAGCGACCTCTCTGCTGATGATGACATCCTCTCTCTCTCTCTCTCTCTCTCTCTCTGATCTTCTCTTTCTTTTCTATTATTATTGTTATCCCGATTCCATCCCTCGCTTTCACTCTCAAGCTCACACTCACACCACACCTACCAAACCGCCCCCCCAGTCACCTAATCTAACCTAGGGTTTTCTTAGTGCTACTACTACTACTAAAAATCCAAGAGCTTGCTACTAAGCTCGATTCTCTCGTTTATTACGACTACTAGTGCCTGTGCCTGCTATTCTTGTGTTTGTGTTTGTGTTTGTGTATAAGAGAAAATCACAACAGAAAAAGGAGAAGCACAAGGAGAAGGAGAACCAGTGGAGCTAAGGTCGTTTTTCCTGAAATGCAAAAATGGCAAAAACAAAAAATTGTGGACGAACTGGTACGCTATATTTTGATATTTTCCTACCTTTTATTTTCCTTTCCTTTCTTTCTTTTCTTTTTTTTTCCCCCTTAATAACAATGCGAGCGTCCCATCTTTTTGACTTTTCCCTCGGCTTGGATTAGTTTTTTTTTTTTTTCCTCCGGCTTGGATTCATTAGATTATAGATAGCTTACCATTCTCAAAACAAAAAAAAAAAACAAAACATTATAGATAGCATAATATAATATAAACAATAAAAAACTAAAAATGGTAGTAATGGAATAACGTTCAGCCCATCCATGCTTTTCTTTGGGTAGGATTGAGCCCATCCACGTTGACGTCATGCTCCGTCCTACTTGTGGATCGTCGTGCTGCAAGAGGATAGAGAGAGATCCTTTTCCCCCTTTCTTTTCTTTTATTTTCCTTTACTTTACTTTGACACCCAAAAATATATTTCTCTTCTCGATAGTTGGGAAACAAAAAGGATAAGTATTTACATAACTAAAGGTTTAAGAAATTATAATTTCATTATTTTTAAAACTTAGGAAAAGCCCCTAATCAGACATTAAAAATAAAATAGAATCATCACGGAAAATTCAACCACCAAACTCTGGTGTATAACTTGGGTCAAATTCAGATTAATAGGAACAAAGCTCTAGATATTAAATGAAAATCTAAAAAAATAGAATAATTAAAATAAAAGGCAGAAGATGGGAGTGGGTATGAGGGTTTAAAGCCCATTCAGTTTTTAAAAAAAGTTTCAAAATTTAAGAGATCTCCTAAATCAATCAAAATTTATATTTTGAAAATAATAAAATTTTATTTAATTTGATTAAATAAAACACTAATTCAATATTTATAAGATTTAGATCACAAGCACAATTAAGATCAATTGGCGATAACAAATAGGCATAATTAGCTTTCCATTTGTTTAAAAAAGCGTGTGTCTTAACGTGTGGGTTCTCTCAACTTTCCAAACTATTTTCTTTATTTTTCCTACTAAGCTTTTCAACGAACATGTGGTATGCCACCGTCAACGCCTTCTGTGGCTGCTTCCTCAACTCGACAAGAGACTGAGCCGAGTCCTAATGCTGATGAGGATGCACGTGCTCATGTTAGTAAGAAGGCGCGCCTTAAATCTAGAGGTGGCTTGAGGTATGATGATGGCGTGGTTGTTACTGACGATCCAGGTCTGATTGCGGTGGAGGAAAAGAGGAGGAAGAGCTCTTACAAAGACCTTCTAATGGGCTATGATGCAAGAGATTCGGACATGGAGGAGAGTCTGTCAGAGAGTGATTTTGAGGTTTTCTCATATTCGAATTTGGATGAGAAGGAATCGGATTGCCCTCGCATTCAGCTTTCTGCGGAGGAGAATAGGAGGTTGTATCGAAACTGGAGGAATGCACTCATTGTGAAGGTGTTAGGGAGGAAGGTGGGATACCGCTTCTTGCTTAATAGACTGAATACGATTTGGGTAACCAGGCGTTCGTTTACTCTAACGGATGTGGATAATGACTACTATGTGGTGCGTTTCAACTGCTCTGAGGATTGCATCAATGCTCTTAACGGCGGCCCATGGACGGTGGCTGACCACTAACTCACTATGATACCTTGGAGGCCTAATTTTGATCCTTATGAGGCATCGATCGATCGTGTTGCTATGTGGGTGCACTTTCCTAACCTGCCTCTTAAGTATTATGAGCCAGAGTTTCTGAAAAGGCTAGGCAATAAACTTGGTAGAACAATCAAGGTGGATAGGGCTACTCTTAAGGCTGAAAGGGGTCAGTTTGCCAAGGTATCCATCGAGATTGATTTAACTAAGCCTATTTTGGCCGAGTTTAGAATGGGAAGACGTGTTTGGCGAGCTAAGTATAATGGAATCCATTTGGTTTGCTTCATTTGTGGTTTGTATGGCCATAAGGAGGATCTTTGTCCATCGAAGGCTCAAGACCTGGCAGTTGCCAAGAATGAAAATGGAATTCCCATTACTCATCGACCGGGGGCTGCTATTCCAAAGGTTTGTTTGGAAGTCTTTGATTCGAGGGGTCAATGGATGTTGGTTCAGAAGAGGGGGTGCGGATGGAGAAACATCACTAGTAAGCCAAGTGGTGTTGATGTTGGTTCTCAGTATGGTATTCTTCAAACTATAAAGGAGGAACTTGTGGTTGTTGAGGAGGTAGTAGTTAAACAAAAATCTAATAGTGAGAATCTAGGAGAATCTAGTAAAGTAAATCCAATGGAGGTGCAAGAGCCACCTACTGTCGATGTTGAGGTTGCCCTTTAGGCTGCAAAAGTGAATGGTTTGGCGAATTTGAGCTCCCGAGATAGGCAAGGAATTGTGATTCAAGAGGGTGTATCAAGGGAATTCATAAGAGGTGGCCAAAAGACCCCGTTGAGGGATGTAACGAATGCAGGTAAGGGCAAAGATAAAGTGGATCCTAATCACAAACAACTAAGTCGGAGTAGGTCAAGAACTAGAGGGAGGAGACTTGCTAGGGATGAGGAATGTAGTGCTAGATTTGTCTTCTAATAGTAGCTCTAGGTCTAGCTCTCAAGTAGTGCCTGAGTCTTTAGTGTTGTTAAGCAATACTGTGGTGGAACATAGGATTCAACAAGGGATAATTTTGGAGGAGGCTTCTAAAGAAATGCTGATGGATAATTGCAGTTTGCTCACATATCATGGTATCGTGAAGAATCATTGTCTTATTGATTCTGGTGGGGGTGCAAACATTGGTCCGAGTACTATTAATATACCGGGGGATGCTACATTCCGATTGTCAAAGGAGATGCACTCATCCCTACTGCTGGTGTTAGTGTCTCGACTGAGCTTATTGATATAACTGCTTTGGCTACTATGAGCAAGGGGGTGTCTGCTCCTGGTGTTTCTCATTGAAATAAGGTATCATCTTTATTTACTATTTTTTTAATGATTAAGTTCACGTATTGGAATTGTAGGGGTGCTAGGAGTATGCGAATCCATAGTATTCTGAAAGATTTAATGAGAATAAATCAGCCTGATATTGTGATGTTGGTTGAGGTGAGAGTGAGTGGGAATGAAGCTGAAAGGATAGTAAGGAGTATGGGGCTTGTCTTTATATGTAGAGTTGATGCACAGGATTTCTCAGGTGGGCTATGGGTTTTGGTAAGGTCTATTACTCCTGATATCCTGGTGCTTTAGCCGAATAAACAATTTATTCATATGGAGGTAAAGGTCAGAGGGGTTTGGTTATTAACTGCAGTATATATTAACCTAAATCAATTATGTAAGGAGGATTTTTGGAGGGATTTAACACTCTTAGAGACTAGTATTGCACAACCATGGGCTGTCATTGGGGATTTTAATAATGTTTTATATGGCTATGAAAAGAAGGGAGGTAGGCCGGTGAATTTGCAACGTTGTGTTCAGTTCAGAGCACATCTTGATGATTATCAGTTATCTAGCATGGATGCTTCGGGGCCTAGATTTACCTGGCGTGGGCCTAAGCACCACGGTTTGTTGAGGATTCATGAAAGGTTGGATAGAGTTGTAGTGAATGAGGAAAGGAGGTTTCTTTTTCCTGAAGCGTCTTTACGAAATTTGCCGAGGGTGAAGTCTGATCATCATCTGATTATTCTCAGTCTTAATGGAAGTACCCTTCCCAATCTTGATGCGCGTCCATACAGGTTTGAGGCCTCTTGGTTATCACATGCTTAGTTTCAGGATTTTATGAATGAGAATTGGTCAAGTGACAAGAGTATTGATGAGGCCATAATGGAGCTTAAGGCAAGGTTAAAGCGGTGGAATAGAGATATTTTTTGTGATATTTTCCAAAGGAAGAAGGAGTGTTGGGACCATTTGTAAAGCATCCAAAAACTTATGGCTTGCTCTAATTTTACTAATCTTGAAAGAAGGAAACAAAAGCTTATTAGGGAGTACAATATTATACACCAATAGGAAGAAGTGTTGCAATTTCACAAGTCGAGATTGCAATGGATTACCAAGGTGATCGTAACACCAAATTTTTCCATTTGTCTACCTTTATTCGAAGGAAGCATACCAAGATTGAGGGCTTAAAAAAATGATGAAGGAGGATGGGTTTGGGATGAAGGTTTGCTTCAGTCTTGGGCCACTGAGTTTTATTAGAATCTATATTATGAGAATAGTCCTATTAGGCCTCAACCTGCATATGAAGGGGTTTTTCCTATGATAGATGAGAGGGAGATGTTGAATGTTGCCCGTGAAGTATCAAATGAGGAGATAAAAAAGGCTATTTTTGAAATTGGTTCTTTAAAGGCATCGGGGCCGGGTGGGATTCAGGTTGTCTTCTTTCAGAACCAATGGAATCTGGTGGGCCCTAATGAAACGCCCCGATCCGTATTTACCGCTTAACACAGTAAACACGTGGGACCACATACTATTACATCAACCACAGCGGTAAATAACACAACCAACGGATTTAATACATTAAAAGTACATAATACATCAACCGTACTTGTCCCGGTACGGGAACATTATTACTACAAGCATCAGTCCATAGAGTTATAAACAGCAAGCAGCGGAAGTCTTAATACAACACAACAATAGATAATGATATGGAAATAATGCAACGCAGGATGGATCCGGGCCTGGCAGAGGGTGCGCCACAGCTTGCCTCGAACGTACCTGAGCTACGCACAATCAATCTACGCGACCAGGTCGCGCAGGCGAGGGGTGAGTCCGAAGTGCTCACCGGGTAAAATCCATAAGCAAGTATACATATACTTTAACCGTAAATAAAACCAAGTCACAACAACAATAGTCTTACTTATATCCACAATCCCAACATCATCAATTATATCAACAGCAACAATAATTTCAACAACATCAACGGCAACAATTATCAACATAATTCATCACACAAGAACCATACACTGCCACAAGGCTTCACACCAGCAATGTCACATATAGTCAACAACTCAACAGTAGCAATATTCTCAACAACATCGATGGCAACAATTATCAACACAATTCATCACACAACAAACCATACACAGCCACAAGGTATCATACCAGCATCATTGGACACAGTAAGCAAACAGCAACTTGATATCACGGGATGTAAATAAATATTTACTTAACCTCACCTTAGCCGATTACTCAACTCAGGAAACATCAATCGGTCCAAAGCCGGTTCCACAGGAACTGCTCGATATCATGATCTACACAACAAAACAACATGCTCACGTAAATGCACATAATCGGTATGCTATGATGCCAATACTACGAAATTACCCATCCCGGTTCATTTCCGTTATTATTATCATTTACCGAAAATAATTAACCGAACGTATTTCCGAATATAATTTCGGTACCATACTTTAATTAAAACACCTTTTCAAAATACTTTCATAAAATAACTATAATTATCCAAAATAATAATTACTATAATTTTTCAGAAAAATAATAACCTATTTATAATTTTCAGAAAATATATATAGTATTTTTCTTTTCTAAATATATATACAATTGAATTTCCTACACAAAACATAATTACTTTTAATTTACAAAATACATATTTACATACATATAACAAAATCATAATTTTCCAGACGAAATAATATATATGTATTAAATTTTTAGAAATTAATTTCATGGTATTTATATATTTTTTTCCAATTTAATAATAGTTTCCAAAACAAAACTTAATTATTTAACCCAGTAAATATATTTATATTTTAACAAAAATACCAGATTTAAATTGACATTAATTTACTCAAAATAACTATATATATTTTTTTCAAAATATATATCAGGTTATTAATAAATAAATATATATAAATATAGTTTTTTTTAAAATTAAAACGGACTAGGCTTGAATAGTGTCGGCCCAGACCAAGGCAGCAGGCCCGAAGCACAGGCCCGCGCCCAAGACCCGGCCCAACACAAATCCAGCCCAACCCAGACGAAACTCAACCCAGAAACACGACCCGTTCAAACACGCGGGTCAAGCGGGTCAAATACGGGTCGAACAGCTCACCTCGCGGGTTGAGCGGCTGGCGGCGACGGCGGCGGCGCGATGCGGTGCAAGGAGGGTGTCGCGAGGCCGGCGAGGCTGGGGCGACTCCAAGGCGGCAACAAACTGAGCGCGGCGGCGTCGGCAGAACGCGGCAGCTGCAAGAGAGCTGGATCCGCGGGTCGCGCGGCGGGTCAGCGGCGCGTGTGGGCGTCTCCGGCAGCGGGAAGCAACGAGGAAGGCAGGGTTCCGGTCGCGACGACTCGGCGCAGAGGCTGGTGGCGGCGGTGTCGTGCACGGCGGCGCGGATCGACGACGAGTGCACAGTGACCAAAGGCGCCTAGGAGGTGACGCACTGTTCCTTATTTTTTTTTCTTTTTCTTTGTATTTTCTTTTCTTTTCTGGTTTTTTCTGATTTTCTTTCTTTTTTTCTGTTTCTATTTTTTTCTATTTTTCTTTCTTTCCTTTTTTTATTCCTCACTCTCTGTTTTTTTTCTTTTTTTTCTATTTTCTGTTCCTTTTTTTTTCCTTTTTCTTTCCTTTTTCTTTTTCTCTCTTTTTTTTCTTTTCTCTCTTTTCTTTTTTTTTCTCTCCTTTTTCTCTCTTCCTCTCTTTTTCTCTTCTGCCTTCTCCCGGCTGCCTCCCCTAAATAAACTGAAAATTTTACTATTTAACATGTGATACCAATAATACGATTCGTCCGTATTACGGGCGAATCCGATCCGGACCAGAAAATAACCGATACCTCCTTAGTTATTTTCCGGTGTGATTTTTCGAAAAATTCCGAAACCCGAAAAATACCAACTTAGTTCCGAAAAATCCGCAGGAGAATCACGAGCGCGGGAAAACCCTCGGTTTCGAAAAACGACTCCCGATTTACCTTGAATTAATTACCCAAGATTAATTCAACAGTAAATCACAGTAAAACGACTTCTACAGTCCGGTAAAAATCCAAAATTTTTACCCGGGCTGTTACACCTAATCTTATTCATTTTGTGAAACATGTCATCCTTGGTTTGGAATCTTTGGAAAGACGAAATCCTACTTACTTGGTATTAATTCCTAAGGTGGAGAAACCAGAAAGCATTCTCCAATTTTGTCCCATTGGCCTCTACAATGCAACTTATAAAAAGTCATAGCAAAGGTTTTGGTTAATAGGATCAAGCCTCTAATGTCCAAGTTAATAGGAGAGCAACAGGGTAGCTTTGTTTCTGGGCATCACATCACCGATAGTATTGTGATTGCCCAGGAAGCTATACATTCTATGCAAGGAATGTCAAAGGGGAGACAATTCATGGCTATCAAGGTGGACTTGGGAAAGGCAAATGATTGAATAGGGGAGAGCTTATGATAACTTGTTGGCCTGACGCGCACAAGTACTGTTGCATGCAAAATAGAATGTCCCCAAGCAGTAAAATGTGCTACAGGATTGGAGGCGTTTAATCAACGATTCTACTAGACCGTTTTGGGTTTGAACATGTGCTACAGGATGTTCAACTACAATTCCAATTGACATACGATAGTCATTAAACGCCTTAGAGGTGAATTTAACAGCATTATGAAGACAAATAGTCTTAATCGCATGATCAGGGAAGTGTGCCCGCAATATGATTAATTGTGACAATAAACGTGCAAATGCCAAATTGCGTGAGGACAACAAGCACACATGGGACCATCTGTTTGATGCATTGATTAAAACCATAAAATATCTGACTGGTCCAGATGGTGAATGTATAGGTCCGAAAATATCTCCATGAATTCTTTCCAAAAATGCTGGTGATTCTAAACTGATCTTATCATATGAAGGTCGGATAATTAACTTTCCTTGTGAACAAGCAGTACATGAAAATTCATTAGATTGAAAAATCATTTGGTTTTTCAATGGATGACCAAATGAATTTTTAGTAATTCTACGCATCGATATTGATTCAAGGATGGCCCAACCGGTCATGCAAAATTTTTTAACTCATTACTCAGCTTCATGTTGGTGTCAGCTTCTGGCTGAGTATAATAACTTTCAATGACTTGAATTTATGTGTAGTACATTCTAGATGATAATACATGTAATTTTTTTCATAATTTGTTTGTTACTTGCAATGGCAATTTTTGTAATGTAGAGATATTCAACATCTCTTTTATTCATTGTCTCAATATGATATCCATTTAAACGGGTATCCTTAAAACTCAATAAATTTCTTTGAGACTTTGAAGAGAATAAAGCATTCTCAATAATTGTTCTTGTTCCCTTTGGTAGTAAACTTGAGCTCTTCCGGAGCCTTCAATTATTTTTGTACTACAAACGATTGCATTAACATATGCTTTTCTAAATTTCAAAGTAAAGAAATATTTCCGTTTATTAAATACGGAATGAGTAGTTGCATTGTCTGTTAGACATATTTCTAAGTCATTGTTCTTGAAACCATAAAGTTGAATGTCCATATCTTAGCAGGGTAGAGACTCGTGCTAGTAACGTGTTATAAAATTGAAGATGAAATTCGCTATTAATTGTAATAACACAAGCTTGAAGCTAATAATACAACTTTCATGGCAACAATACAAGTTTGATAATAAATATATCGATGGAGGGAGCTTGAGAGGAGAGGTGTATAAGAATAAGAGAAGTGTATAAGAATGAGAGTGATTTAGCAACCACTCTAAATCACTTGTGTTTGTTTTTCTTTCCCTACCTCATTCGTATTCTTGCCTTAAACACTCATCAAGCCTACCCTAATCTAGTTTCACAAAAACCAGAACCTACTAAACTCGAAAACGTTTCAAAGCCTAATTCACCCCTCCCCACTTAGGCACTTTTGGGCATATATATTGTAGGATGTAAGTGTAGAAATATAAAGGAAAGAAGTGGTATTTATAGTTCGAAATGGGAGGATAAAAACAAATAAGTATAATTAATTTTAAAGAATAAAATCAAAAGGATGTTAGGTGAAGTAAGAATATATTAAGATTATGATAAGTGGAATTTTGACAAATAATTGCCAAAGAGATGAATCCATGTAACAGCCCGGGTAAAAATTTAGATTTTTACCGGGACTGTAAAAGTCGTTACACAATGATTTACCGAAAGAATTAATCTTGGGTAATTGATTCAAGGTAAATCGAGCGTCGATTTTCGAAACCGTCTTTTCCCGCGCTCGGGATTTTTCTGTGGATTTTACGGACCAAATTTGGTATTTTTCGAGTCCCGGAATCCTCAGAAAAAACACACCGGGAAATAACTATAGGGGTATATCAGTTGTTTCTAGTCCGGACTGGACACGCCTGCATAATTGAGGCTCAATTATGCAGGGTTGTCGCCTGCTTTTTCCTGTTTGGCCCGTGCCTTACCTTTCTTCTGTGTTGCCCGTGCACCCGATTTCTTTTCTGCTGATGAGCCACCTTGCTCCCTGCATGCCTTTGCACCCAGTACACTTTCACCTTCCTGCCTACAACCATACCCAGTACACCACCAACACACCACCTTCTTCTCCTCTTACTCCTGCAAAACCCACTGCCTAGTATCCTTCCTTCACCTTTGCTAACAGAAAACCAATGTTAGCAAACCAAAAAGGAAAGGAAATAAAAGAAAAAAAAAAGAAAGAAAAGAAATAAACAACAAAAAAAAACACACACACCAGTCGCCGGCCGCCACCACTAAACCCGAGACGACCAGCCACCGCCGCCACCTGACGAACTCGACACCACCGTCGTCGCCGCGTCCTCTTCAGCAGATCGCCGTCCGTGCGAGCAGCAGCCACCTGCAGTTGTGCCGACGGTCGCAACCACATCTTCCACCGCATCGCTCGTCGCGTCGCACCGCCAACAGCCGCCGCGTCTTCACCTCCACGCGACGCCCGATGACGAGTTTGTCTCGGCCTTCCCGCGAACAACCGCAGCCGCCGCCGTCCTCCTCTGCTCCCGCTGCTGCTGTCGGCAGACACCACCTCACGCAGCCGCCTTGCTCATCGCCTCCTCACACCGCCTCACCTTCGCCCCGATCCGACCACGCTGCCGAGCTCACTAAGGTGAGCAGATGAAGATGACCCGGATGTACGGACGGGTCAAATAGTTTGGCTAGGTCTGACCCGTTTTTGTTTGGGTTGTAGTTGATGGGCTGGTGGTAAATTGTAACAGTCCGGGTAAAATTTTTTTTTTTCCGGGAATGTAAAATGATTTGTACAGTAATTTACCTAATGAAATTTTCTTGGGTAATTATTTCAGGGTAAATTATGCATCAGATTCTGAAACCGACCCTTACCCCACGTTCCTGATTTTTTTGCGGATTTTTCGGACCAGAGTTGGTATTTTTCGGGTCCAGAAATCTCAAGAAAAGTCAGGTTTATCCTCGAGATAACGGACCAGAATAAAGTCAAGGGGATATTATAGTTATTTTCTGGTCCGATCGGTACACGGGTTATGTGCAGACAAACCTGCATAATTGAGGCGGCTCAATTATACAGGCTGCCGCCGCCTCTTTCCTGTTTAGACAGTACCCATGCACGTTTTTTTTTTGTCACCTGTGATTTCTTTCCTGCCTCATAACTCCACTGCTAGTTTCCTTCCTTTCCCTGCAAATTTCTCAGCAACTCCAACCCTCAGTACAACCTGCAAACAACACTAAAGCAAACCAGAAAGAAAAAAAAAAGAAAAAGAAAAAGAAACACAACACACTACACCCAACCAGCAACTGCCACGTCACCGTCGCCTTCCTCCCCTTCCCCGGACACTGTTCACGAGGGAGTGAACCGTGCCGCTACACGCAACACCACCCTTACCATCGCACTCCCCGAGCCGTAGCCGACCAGACCCAGTCATCGCCGCCCTCCTCTGCCGCCCGACGCGCTGCACACGGCCGAGAACCCGACGGGTCGCCTCCTCCTCTTTTGCCTTTCACCGCCGCAGCAAGCTCGCCGTCCGCCACCTGCTACCAGCCCCTCCTCGCGTCGTCGTCGCCTTCCTCGTCGCACTCGTCCCGAGCCATCCAGCCTTGCGCCGTTGCCGTTCCGTGCCGCTGCAACTCCGAGGTGAGCTTGGGTTAAGCTCGACCCGGATGAGCGAGCGGGTCAAGGGCAGACCCGGAAGGGGCCAACCGCGGGTCTGGGCTTGGTGCCTTGGACCTGGGCTGGTGCTTCTGGGTTGCTGGCCCAAAAAGACCTAGCTCTAGGGTTAGGCCTTGGGCATGACGTGGGCTGGGCTGCACTATTCAAGGCCCAGTCAGTTTTTTTTAAAAAAAGAATTAAACCTGGAAAAAAATAAAACTTGGGATATATATTTTTCTGGAAAATATAAAATATAATACAAGGTTATATTTTGTGAAAATAAAAGAAGTAACTACTTGATATAGTATTTTTAAGGGATTAAAAATGATTATAACATGATTATAGTAAATACCTTAAGGATGTATATTATGAAAATGCTTGACCAGAAAAAATATATGTATGGTATACCCAAGTAATATTTCTGGAAAAAGATTATTATTGTTGATAATATAATTGTTGGGGATGCATTATATCTTTAGAAAATAAATATGCATACCTATACTTATTTTCAGAAAATATGTTCATATGATTATATTTTCTGGAAAAAAAGTACATATAGTGTAAGTACATATATTTATATTTATATTTAATTTATATTGCTAGAAAAAAAAAAGAATCTGACATAATTTTGAGAATCTAGGCAAATGACATAATCTATTATAAGAAAGTATTTTCTGATATATATATAATTTGGTAAGTAATTATCATGGTGATACTTTTATCTTATGGAAAAGAATATATGATATGGTAAACAATAATTTTTACGGAAATATTTTGGAAAGGGTATTATCAAAGTAAATACCGGAATAATAACCGGGTACAAATATAGTGTAGTATTTGACACAGGAATAATAAATGGTGAATGATGATGATAACGTGGTTTCACCGGGACGTAAACGAACCAGTTTAGGTTTTATTTTTACGGTATAGCATCATTTGTATTTATGTGCATCTTATGTGAATATGTGCTGTTATTTGCTATATAGGAGCCGATAACGAACAGTATCTCGAGGAACCGGAGCCGGGACAAATTGAGGACTTTCAGGAGTAGGGAAATCGGCTAAGGTGAGGATGGATAACCTTTGATATGTTACACATGATACTGTGTTTGTTTTTTTGTGATTATTTTGCCTGATTGAACTGCTGAGCCAATTGAGTTTGTTTGTGGTACTATTGCTGTGGTTGTTAATTTTGTTGAATGTGGACATACTAATATGATGAGATAATTGGATAATTGGAAGTTGTGTTGACGACTGTATTGTCACTAGGGAAGTAGTAGTACGACTAGATGGTTAGAGTTACTTGTGATAAGCATGTCTATGCTTGGGATGTCTATCCCGTGATTATATTTTTGGGATGTCTATCCCTGGGATCTATATTTTTGGGATGTCGATCCCTGGGTTCTCTTGGATTGATCTAGCACCCGGAACATGTTAATAACCAGATACGACCCTAGCTTGTCCAGTGACAGGGCCCCGAAAGATAAAATTGGTAATAATAAATATTCTTTTGGTCTTGGCTCAGTTATTTCCTGGCTGTTTCTCTGTTATGTCTTTTGCTGGAATTTTACTTCGAAAGTATTGTGTTTGCCTGCATATTACTGTTTATCCTTCGTCGGTGAGCACTTCGGACTCACCCCTCGCCTGCGGGGTTTCATCCCGTAGGATGAGTTGTTCGTAGTTCAGGTACGTGGTTCGGCCAGCTGCTGTTTCTACTCCATCAGTCCCCGGATCCATACCTCCGCTGCATCTCATTCTAAGTCTTCCGCTGCTTGTCTTTGTATTGTGTTGATGCTGTTGAGGATATTTTCTGCTGCTGTTGTTGCTGTATTATGTTTGTTGTTGTATCCTATATTCTCTGCTGTTGGTTAGAATGGATTGTAATGGCTTGAATAATGGTCCTCCGGGATCAGGTGACGGATGTATTTGGGAATTGCCTGTATTGTATTTTATATTGTATATACTGTCTGCTACTGTAATAAGAACAGTTCTGGCACGTGTTTACTGTGTAAGGTAAATACGGGTCGGGGCGCTTCAGTTTGGTAGCGGAGCAGGCAGTAGGTCCTTAGGGTGATAGTGTGCTTGTTTGTTGTCTATATGTGCATAATATGGTCATTCTTTTGGCATAACACGCATGAATACATTCTCATATAGGTATGAATGGATCCGGTAGGTGGAAACCAACATGCTGAGCAGCGTTTGGAAGACGACCAAGTATCGGTCGATCAGTCGCAACCAGCCGTGGGTGGACAAGTACCCGCGATAGTACCAGCGGACACCACACAGATGATGCACACCATGGCGCAGATCCTACAGCGTCAGGATGCTAGGGATGCCCGTTTGGAGGCCAGGGAAGCCTGTGAACAGGAGAATCAAGGACCTGTTGAGGATCCTGTTTACACTAAGCTGTCTAAGCTAGGTCTTGATGCCTTCACAGGGGTTACTAACCCACAAGCAGATGACAGGTGGACTAGATATGTGGCATCCATATTTCGCAATGTTGTTGTAGATTGGTGGGACTCAGCAACACCTGACATGGTGAAACCAGTCACCATGCCTTGGGCACAGTTTACTGAGATGTTTCGGAGGAAGTTTGTCACAGATGTTTACCAGGACCAGCTCAAGCGAGAATTCCTGAGTCTGCGACAGCGAATCGGACAGTTAGTGAACGACTATGAGATCTAGTTTGATCGCTTATCCATCTATGCATCGGAGTATGTGTCCACACCAGAGGCCAGATGCAAGCGTTTCTGGGATGGTTTGCGATCCTGCATCCAGACAGTCATGGGATGCAAAGTTTATGAGACTTATCAGGATATGCTTGCAGATGCTCTTCGTGCAGAAGTTATCTGGATGGGGAACGAGAGAGAGATGGAAGAAGTCTGGAAGAGGAAATTTGCACAGAATGTTGGGAATCAGAATAAGAGGTTCCAGAGCACCGGTAACAGGTCAGGGTATGGACAGACTCAATCCATGCCAGTATCTCAGGGTCGAGGATGGAGCAACAACTACAACAACAATCGTGGGAGCAACAACTACAACAACAATCGTGGGAGTTCATGGACCCAGTCTGGAGGGACTTCATCTAGAGACACCCGCCCTAGACCTCCTCTGACTAGGGTGAGGTGCTTTGAGTGCAATGAAGTTGGGCATTACCAGAGTTCCTGTCCTAGGTTGGGAAGATCTGGAGTTGCTATTCCTGCTCACACTGTACAAGCATCAATGGCCAGCGTACCCAGTGGTTCTGGAGTTGGCCGAGGCCGTGGACGAGGAGCTGCTCCTACTCGGACACAGTTAGCCATGAACCAGAGTGCAGCCGCTCCGAGGGCATTTGTGATCACGGCTGAGGATTATCCCGAGAATGGTGATGTTATTGCAGGTACCTTTACAGCTTTCGGTAGTATTGCATACACTTTGATTGATCCTGGTGCCACACATTCTTTTATCGCTCAGAGTTTTGCCATACAACATAGCTGTAAGGAAGAGAGTTTAGCATGTCCGTTGAGGGTTAGGTTACCCGCGGGCATAGTGGTGAGATTAACACAAGTGTGCAAGGATGTTCTCCTTTCATATGATGATGAGGTTTTCTTAGCCCATTTGGTTGTGATGAACATGGGGGGATTCGACATAATCCTAGGGATGGATTAGTTGTCAAGGTATAATGCCCTGGTGAACTGTCGGACCAAGGAAGTGCTGCTGACTTCCGATAATGGACGACAAGTTCTGGTAACCGGTATTAGGAGAGCTGCTGCTACATGTAGCTTCTCTGCTATGCAGGGCTTTGGAGTGAAGCCGCATGGTCCAGATGTTTTGCTGAACCACATCACAAGTGAAGATATACGGGATCCTACCCCGGGAGATATATCAGTGGTGAAGGAGTTCCTTGATGTTTTTCCAGATGATTTGCCAGGTTTGCCACCCGACAGAGAGGTTGAGTACACCATCAACCTGATGTCAGGAGTCACACCCATATCGATGGCTCCATATAGGATGGCACCAACAGAGCTCCAGGAGCTGAAGAAGCAGTTGGATGAGTTGTTAGAAAAGGGTTTCATCAGACCCAGTACCTCACCATGGGGTGCACCAGTTCTGTTTGTCAAGAAGAAGGATGGTAGCTTGCGGATGTGTGTAGATTACCGCCAGCTGAACAAGGTGACAATTAAGAACAAGTACCCGTTGCCTAGGATTCATGATCTGTTTGACCAGTTGCAAGGAGCCACTGTGTTTTCCAAGATTGATCTTCGGTCTGGGTATCATCAGATCAAGATTGCATAGAAGGACATACCGAAGACTGCTTTTCGCACACGGGATGGTCATTTCGAGTTTACAGTGGTACCGTTTGGACTGACCAATGCACCAGCAGTGTTCATGTGCTTGATGCACTTGGTCTTGAATGAGTTTTTGGATAAGTTTGTTGTGGTCTTCATCGATGATATTCTCATCTACTCTAAGAACAAGGAGGAACATGAGGAGCATTTGAGGATAGTGCTTCAGAGGTTACGAGAGAAGCAGTTGTATGCCAAATTCAGCAAGTGTGAATTTTGGCTTGGAGAAGTTTCTTTCCTTGGACATGTGGTTGGCGGGGATGGAATAAAGGTTGACCCTGCCAAACTGAAGGCCGTGTTGGAATGGGAACCACCAAAGAATGTATCCGAAGTCAGAAGCTTTCTTGGACTTGCAGGATATTATTGAAGGTTTTTCCTTATCAGCCAGTCCTATGACCAAGCTATTAAGGAAAGAACAGGCATTTGTTTGGAGCCCGGAATGTCAGCAGAGTTTTGAAGAGCTTAAAAAGAAGCTGACCACAGCACCGGTTCTGACAGTACCGAAGCCTGGTGTTGAGTATGTGTTGTTTTGTGATACATCGGGACTTGGTTTAGGAGCCGTGCTGATGCAAGAAGGACGGGTGGTTGCCTACGCCTCTAGGCAGTTGAGGACTCAAGAGAAGAATTATCCGACGCATGATCTTGAGATGGCAGCTGTGATTTTGGCTTTGAAGATTTAGAGACACTACTTGTTTGGAGAGAAGTGTCGGATTTTCACTGACCACAAGAGTCTTAAGTACATCATGACTCAGAAGGAGCTTAACCTACGACAGAGACGTTGGGTTGAGTTACTCAATGATTATGATTGTACTATCGAGTATCACCCAAGAAAGGCTAATGTGGTAGCTGATGCCTTGAGCCAGAGACAAACAGAGGATGCTTCCACTAGTTACTCGATGTTCTCACTTATCGAGTTAAGGAAGTTGGGAGTCGGTTTGACAGTGGATGATACCGGAGCTTTACTGGCACACATGAGTGTCAAGTCTAATCTAAGAGGATGGATAGTGGAGTTACAAGATGGGGATTCTGACCTAGTCAAGCTTAAAGAAGGAGTAAGGAGTGGAAAAGAGGACAAGTTCCGTATAGCTGATGATGGAGCACTGATGATTGGGAAACGGGTATGTGTACCCAATGTCAGTAATCTACGTAGCCAGATCCTGGAAGAAGGTCATATGACACCATATGCGATGCATCTTGGAAGCACCAAAATGTATCAGAACCTGAAGAGTCATTTCTGGTGGCCTCGTATGAAGAAGGATGTAGCAGAGTATGTTGCAAGATGTCTCACTTACCAACAGGTGAAAGCTGAGCATTAAGCTCCAGCAGGAAAGTTGAGATCTTTGACAGTGCCAGAGTGGAAGTGGGAGATAATCACTATGGATTTTGTGATTGGTTTACCTATGACTCGGAGGCAGCATGATGCTATTTGGGTCATCGTTGACCGATTGACAAAATTGGCACATTTTCTACCTATCCGCCAAACTGATACCATGGACACATTGGCGGGTAAGTATGTTGTTGAGGTTGTGAGACTGCATGGGATTCCAAAGTCTATAGTCTCAGACAGGGATCCGAGGTTCACATCACGTTTCTAGAAGAGCTTACAAGCAGCGCTAGGGACTAAGTTGAGCTTCAGCACTGCTTTTCATCCTCAGACAGATGGACAGTTTGAGAGGACTATACAGACGCTGGAGGACATGTTGAGGGCTTGTGCACTTAACTTCAGTGGGAGTTGGGATAAGTATCTACCCATGGCAGAGTTTGCTTATAACAACGGCTACCATTCCAGCATTGGTATGCCACCTTTTGAGGCTCTCTATGGAAGGAAGTGTAGAAGTCTAGTGTGTTGGGATGAAGAAGGTATGAGACTGATCATTGGACCAGAATTAGTCCAACAGACAGTGGACAAGATCCAGACGGTGAAACAATGTATGAGAGCTGCTCAAGATCGGCAGAAGAGCTACGCCGACAAACACCGACGTGAGATGGATTACAATGTTGGTGAGAAGGTTTTCCTCAGAGTAGCACCTTGGAAGGGTGTAATTAGGTTCGACAAGAGAGGGAAGCTGAGCCCAAGATATATCAGACCTTATGAGATTGTGGAGAGAATTGGACCACTAGCTTACAGGTTGTCCTTACCTGATGAGCTATCACATATTCATGACGTGTTCCATGTCTCTATGCTGAGGAGATACCGATCAGATCCTAGTCACATTGTAGCCCCAGTGGATGTTGAGGTAGCGGAGGATCTTACCTACACAGAAGTGCCGGAACAGATTCTTGCTCGAGAAGTTCGACAGTTGCGAAACCGTACTATTCCAATGGTTAAGGTCAAGTGGAGTAAGCATTCCGCTAACGAGTCTACTTGGGAAGTTGAAGAGCACATGCGGTCCCAGTATCCGCATCTCTTCACAGAATAGGAATGAATTTCGAGGAAGAAATTCTTTTAAGGGGGGTAGACTGTAACGGCCCGGGTAAAATTTATGTTTTTACCGGGAATGTAAAATGATTTGTACAGTAATTTACCTAATGAAATTATCTTGGGTAATTATTTCAGGGTAAATTATGCATCGGATTCTGAAATCGACCCTTACCCCACGTTCCTGATTTTTTTGCGGATTTTTTGGACCAGAGTTGGTATTTTTCGGGTCCAGGAATCTCAAGAAAAGTCAGGTTTATCCTCGAGATAACGGACCAGAATAAAGTCAAGGGGGTATTATAGTTATTTTCTGGTCCGATCGGTACACGGGTTATGTGCAGACAAACCTGCATAATTAAGGCGGCTCAATTATACAGGCTGCCGCCGCCTCTTTCCTGTTTAGACAGTACCGATGTACGTTTTTTTTATTACCTGTGAATTCTTTCCTGCCTCACAAATCCACTGCTAGTTTCCTTCATTTCCCTGCAAATTTCTCTGCAACTTCAACTCTCAGTACAACCTGCAAACAACACTCAAGCAAACCAGAAAGAAAAAAAAAAGAAAAAGAAAAACAAACACAACACACTACACCAAACCAGCAACTGCACCAAACCAGCAACTGCCACGTCATCGGCACCTTCCTCCCCCTCCCCGGACACTGTTCACGAGGGAGTGAACCGTGCCGCCACACGCGACACCACCCTTACCATCGCACTCCCCGAGCCGTTGCCGCCCTCCTCTGCCGCCCGACGCGCTGCACACGGCCGACGGGTCGCCTCCTCCTATTTTGCCTTTCACCGCCGCAGCAAGCTCGCCGTCCGCCACCTGCTACCAGCCTCTCCTCGCGTCGCCGTCGCCTTCCTCGTCACGACTCGTCCCGAGCCATCCAGCCTTGTGCCGTCGCCGTTTCGTGCCGCTGCAACTCCGAGGTGAGCTTGGGTTAAGCTCGACCCGGATGAGCGAGCGGGTCAAGGGCAGACCCGGAAGGGGCCAACCGCGGGTCTGGGTGTAACGTCCCAGCTTGTCGACTGTCACTACAGACCAACACGAGACCTTTCCAACATGCTTTGTCCTCACTCGCACGTTTCCGGGGAAAACTTCCCAGGAGGTCACCCATCCTAGAATTGCTCCAAGTCAAGCACGTTTAACTTTAGAGTTTTTCTAGAATGAGCACCGAAAAGGTAGGTGCACCTTGTTGATATAGTTAGTACTCATCAAACCGTTTAAGCTACTCTTAATTGTACAGTCCCACACCTGTACAACCTCGAAATCGCTCTAACTGTGCAGCCCCATCCCTACACAGTCTCAGGATCTCTCCTATTCCGGTGTGGATCGGTTCATTCCCGTGCCCCTCCGTCTAGAAGCCTGCCAGAAGCCGCTCCTTGTCCATGCTCATCCCGGCACCGGCGTACACTTCCCGCCCTTATAGACCCCGGGATGTCACACTGGGCTTGGTGCCTTGGACCTGGGCTGGTGCTTCTGGGTTGCTGGCCCGAAAAGACCTAGCTCTAGGGTTGGGCCTTGGGTATGACGTGGGCTGGGCTGCACTATTCAAGGCCCAGTCAGTTTTTTTTTTAAAAAAAAGAATTAAACCTGGAAAAAAAATAAAACTTGGGATATATATTTTTCTGAAAAATATAAAATATAGTACAAGGTTATATTTTGTAAAAATAAAAGAAGTAACTACTTGATATAATATTTTTAAGGGATTAAAAATGATTATAACATGATTATAGTAAATACCTTAAGGATGTATATTCTGAAAATGCTTGACCCGTAAAAATATATGTATGGTATACCCAAGTAATATTTCTGGAAAAAGATTATTATTGTTGATAATATAATTGTTGGGGATGTATTATATCTTTAGAAAATAAATATGCATACCTATACTTATTTTTAGAAAATATGTTCATATGATTATATTTTCTTAAAAAAAGAGTACATATAGTGTAAGCTTACCTTAATATATAATAATTTTCTGGAATACACATATTTATATTTATATTTTTATTTATATTTTAATTTATATTGCTAGAAAAAAAGGGAATCTGACATAATTTTGAGAATCTAGGCAAATGACATAATCTATTATAAGAAAGTATTTTCTGATATATATATAATTTGGTAAGTAATTATCATGGTGATACTTTTATCTTATGGAAAAGAATATATGATATGGTAAACAATAATTTTTACGGAAATATTTTGGAAAGGGTATTATCAAAGTAAATGCCGGAATAATAACCGGGTACAAATATAGTGTAGTATTTGACACAGGAATAATAAATGGTGAATGATGATGATAACGGGGTTTCACCGGGACGTAAACGAACCAGTTTAGGTTTTACTTTTACGGTATAGCATCATTTGCATTTATGTGCATCTTATGTGAATATGTGTTGTTATTTGCTATATAGGAGCCGATAACGAACAGTATCCCGAGGAACCAGAGCCGGGACAATTTGAGGACTTTCAGGAGTAGGGAAATCGGCTAAGGTGAGGATGGATAACCTTTGATATGTTTGCACATGATACTGTGTTTGTTTTTCTATGATTATTTTGCCTGATTGAACTGCTGAGCCAATTGAGTTTGTTTGTGGTACTATTGCTGTGGTTGTTAATTTTGTTGAATGTGGACATACTGATATGATGAGATAATTGGATAATTGGAAGTTATGTTGACGACTGTATTGTCACTAGGGAAGTAGTAGTACGACTAGATGGTTAGAGACTGTTTTGTGGTGGCTATGATCTGGGTTACTTGTGATAAGCATGTCTATGCTTGGGATGTCTATCCAGTGATTATATTTTTGGGATGTCGATCCCTGGGTTTTCTTGGATTGATCTAGCACCCGGAACATGTTAATAACCAGGTAGGACCCTAGCTTGTCCAGTGACAGGGCCCCGAAAGATAAAATTGGTAATAATAAATATTCTTTTGGTCTTGGCTCAGTTATTTCCTGGCTGTTTCTCTGTTATGTCTTTTGCTGGAATTTTACTTCGAAAGTATTGTGTTTGCCTGCATATTACTGTTTATCATTCGTCGGTGAGCACTTCGGACTCACCCCTCGCCTACGGGGTTTCATCCCGTAGGATGAGTTGTTCGAAGTTCAGGTACGTGGTTCGGCCAGCTGCTGTTTCTACTCCACCAGTCCCCGGATCCATACCTCCGCTGCATCTCATTCTAAGTCTTTCGCTGCTTGTCTTTGTATTGTGTTGATGCTGTTGAGGATATTTTCAGCTGTTGTTGTTGTTGTATTATGTTTGTTATTTTATCCTATATTCTCTGCTGTTGGTTAGAATGGAGTGTAATGGCTTGAATAATGGTCCTCCGGGATCGGGTGACGGATGTTGTATTTGGGAATTGCCTGTATTGTATTTTATATTGTATGTACTGTCTGCTACTGTAATAAGAACAGTTCTGGCACGTGTTTACTGTGTACGGTAAATACGGATCGGGGCGCTTCATAAATACTGGGCTAGGCTGTGGGTTGTTGGTTTGGTCCAGACCTTAGCCCAAGCATACACCATGATAGGCCCAGTCTGTTAATAAACACATAAATATAAATATAAATAAATTTCTGAAAAAATAATAACAATATGAGGATTAATTGGATAAATAAAAACACGTTGACATAATATGTTGAAAATATGGTTTATGACTTTTGAAAAATTATTAATACTTGGTAAATAGTTTGATGTATAGATTATGGATATATTTCAAAAATATATGTATAACTAATTTCTCTAGAAAATCATTATGGTAAATAATATCTATGGAAATTTTATGATTTTAATTTTCCTAAAAAATTGGTTGAATACTTTCTGGAAAGTAATATAATTATATGGTATGTGATTATATCCTTTGAAAATTACTATATAGTAACTACTTTTTAGAAAAGGATATATATATTATCAATATTTTGGGAGTATAAGCATACGTTATAATTTTCAGGGAATTATGTTATAGTAATTATATTTTTGGAGAAGTATAATTATTTTATGTAAATAATTTTTAAAAATGTATGAATATATATATATATATGTATATCTTCCTAGAAAAGTATTTTATGATAATTATAATTTTTGGAAAATGATTAATATCTTCATAAAAAATTTTTGGAAAGAGTTTTAATTAAAGTATTAAATACCAAAGTAATATTCGGATATACGTACGGTATATTATTTTCGAAAAAAGATTTTAAAACGATTAAAGATAATTTTATGAGATATAACCGAGACATATAACAAAAGGGGGTTTTATTTACAATCCATGGCATCATTGAAACGCCCCGACCCGTATTTACCACACACAGTAAACACGTGCCGGAACTGTAACGACCCAACCAAACAAAGCCCAGCATACAGTGTATATAATAGTAACTCGGGCTCAACAGCCCAGAATAAAACATCAAAATTCTTGCTCTTCGGCCCAACAACAAAACATATCACCCGAACCCGGGATCATCATTAACATCATAATCGGCCCAATGGCCCAACAATAGCAATATAATGCACAGCGGAAGACTTAATAACTCACAAAGACACTGTATGCGACACTGATGCAAACTATGGATCCGAGCTTTGTCCAAGGGATAACGCCGCAGCCTGTCTGGTATGCATCAAACCTGAACCACAAATAGCTCAACCTATGGGATGAAAGCCCGCAGGTGAGGGGTGAGTCCGAAGTGCTCACCGACGAAGGATAGACAATCAATATGCAACACTATAAATACTCAAGGTCAAAAAAAAACAAGCATAACAGCCAAAATACACCAAACCAAAAGACTCGACCCAAAACTGGTCCAAGACAAAAAAGACTCAAATAAAATTCCAATTTCCAATTTTATCTTTACGGGCCCCGTCACGGATAAGCTAGGGTTCAGACCTGGTTATCAACTTATTTCGGGTGCCAGACCAAATCCAAGAGAACCCAGGGATCGACATCCCAAAAATAAGAACCCAGGGATAGACATCCCAAATATAATCACGGGATAGACATCCCAAGCATAGACATGCTTATCACAAGTAACCCATGTAACAGCCCGGGTAATTTTTATGTTTTTATCGGTACCGTAAAAATTTATTTTACAGTTATTTACCATAAAAATTAATCTTGGGTAATTAATTTATGGTAATTCGTGCATCTGATTCTGAAACCGAGCCCTGTCCCACGTTCGGGATTTTTCTGCGGATTTTTCGGACCAAGTTGGAATTTTTCGGGTCCAGGAATCTTCAGAAAAGTCAGGTCTATTCCCGAGTTATCGGACCAGAAATAAAGGTACAGGGGTACATTAGTTATTTTCTGGTCCGGACGGGACACGCTTCACATGCTGCACAGTAATGAAGCAGCCGCCACCACTGTGTTGCATGTGAGTGAGATCCGTGAAACACCAGTACCCTGCCCGTGCTTAACAATTATTCTGCACTGCATTCTCCTGCCTTAACTCTTCCTCTGCAACTCACCAAGCTCTGCAACACACTGCCAGCAACCAAAACTCCTCCTCCCTTCACAAAACAAAACCAGAAAAAATAATAACAAACACACACCACCACCAATCAAAATCTGCCACGTCACCATCTCTTCACCACCGCCACCTTTCCTTCTTCTTCACCCCTCTGCTACTGTTCACGAGGGAGTGAACTACGCCGCCGCACGTGACACCGTCCTCACCATCGCCTCCCTCTCGCCGTCGCCGTCTTGACGCCACCCTCGCCTCCCTATTCTGCCGGCAGACGCGCCATCAGTGGCCACCGACCCGACGGGTAGCCCCTCCTCTCGCTTGCGTCGACCACCGCAACGACACCGTGCCTTCTCCTCTTTTGCGTCGCCGACGCCTCGCCATCCGCCGCTCGCTGCACTGCCGTTCGTCGTCGCTCGAAGAGACTCGAGGTGAGCCATCCACGGGTTGAGGACAACCCGGATGTGTGCTCGACCCACTCACACGTCGGGCCGTGGCTCTGGGTCGGGTCGACCCGAACGCGCGCCTGGGCTGTGTTGCTGATGGGTTGGGGACCAGCGGGCCTGGGTTCTTGTCACCTGTTTTGGACCATGGAGCTAGGCTTGTAGCCATGGGCCTTGCTTCTGGGTTGGCCATGGGTTGCATAGTCCAACCCAGTCCGAAATTAAAAAAAAAAAAGAAAAAAATTCTGAAAAAAGGAAAAAATAATGGAAAAAAATAATTAATTTTGGGAAAATATTTTATGGTATATATCATTATGGAAAAAGGTTTATATTTTTGGAAATAATATTTTTTGGGGAAAATATGCTATATATGGTATAATAATTATTTTGAAAAATAATTTTGGAGAGGGTATTATCAAAGTAGGTATTATACTAGAATAGTATCCGCGTATAGGTATAGGTATAAGTATGGTATTATTTTTTACACTTAAAAATAAATGGTGAATTATGACGATAATAGAAATTAACCAGGGGAGGACCGAGACGAGATAGTATTTATTTTTTTTTTCGGTACACAGTAGTAGCATGACATTTGCATATCACCTATATGTGCATATTATTTGTTTGATATAGGAGCTGATAACGAGCAGATACCTAAGGAACCGGACTTAGAGTCTGTGGGGCATTTCCAAACTTGATAGTCAGCTAAGGTGAGGATGGATAACCCTTGATATGTGCCAGTAATACTGTGTATGTTTTCGTTGTTTGATTGAACTGTTGAGATGACTATTGTTTGCTATTTGATTGCTGTGGATATTGCTGTGATGTTGCTGGATTGTGCTGTTGGTCTGAGGTATTGTGAGTAATCATTGAACTGTTAATTGTGAATAAATAGTGATATGAGATAGTTGGTTGATTGAGTCTGTAGATTAATCTGAGATAATAAAAAATTGGATAATTGATGAAAGAGTAATGGATTTGAACTGGAATTTGAAATGATGATTTAATTGTCACGTGGAAAGTAGTGGTACGACTAGATGGTTAGAGACTAGTTCTGTGGTGACATGGCCGGTTTGGTTTGGTTATTGGGGATGTTGATCCCGGATGAGAATGATATTGGGATGTTGATCCCGTATGAGATTGTTATTGGGATGTTGATCCCGGATTGGTTGTGATTGGGATGTTGATCCCGGATTGTGATTTGGCCTGGCATCCGGAATTAGTTAATAACCAGGTACGACCCTAGCTTGTCCAGTGACGGAGCTTAGAAGATAAAATTGGTAATATTAATAATAAGCATTCTTTTGGTCTTGGCTCAGTTGTAGTTAGTAGAATCTTGTGTTGTGTTTGTCTGTGTTACTTCGAAAGTATTATGGTTGATTATATATCACTGTTTATCCTTCGTCGGTTAGCACTTCGGACTCACCCCTCGCCTGCGGGGTTTCATCCCGTAGGTTTAGTTGCTTTGTAGTTCAGGTACGGCGTTCGATGGCTGCTGCTTTCTTCTCCACCTGACTCCGGATCCATACCTCCGTTGCATGTGCATTTAAGTCTTCCGTTGCTGTGCCATATATGTTGCTGTGTTGCTGCTATCCTTTATTGCTTTGATGTTGTCTATTTGGATTAAGCTGCTGTTGTTGAGTGACTTGAGTGGATTGAATAATGGTCCCCGAGTATGAGAGACAGTTGTATTATATTCAGTGAGCTGTTGTATTTGATTTACTATGTAGTATTTTACTGCGATGTACTGCCTGAGCTGTTATAAGAATAGTTTCGACACGTGTTTACGTGTATGGTAAATACGGGTCGGGGCGCTTCAACCCAGGTCATGGCCACCACAAAACAGTCTTAAACCATCGAGTCGTACCACTGCTTACCACGTGACAATTGTATTATCTTTAGTCAAAATCAAGTCACAGGGATCAACATCCCTAACCAAAATACCAGGATAGACATCCCATCCAAAACCGAGGATCGACATCCTTATCACAATTTATTATTTAATCCATTTTATTTAATGCCAAAAAGACTCAAGGATAAACATCCAAAAACCAATCAAGACACTGGGATAAACATCCCGACAACAATCTAGACAATGGGATAAACATCCCGAATCAAACCACAGCAAATGCAACATCCAACAATGTTATAATCATCAAACACAATAACCGAGTAATACAGGCACATATGGAAGGAAATCCATCCTCACCTTGGTAAATTACTCAACTCCGGAGACAATGACCGGTCCGACGCCGGCTCCTCGGGAAACTGCCCGATATCAACACCTAAATAACAAAACAATATATATACTCACATAAATGCACATAATCGGTATACTATGATGCCAATACTATGAAATATACCCATCCCGGTTACATATCTTTTATTATTTCCCTTTACCGAAAATATCATACCGTACGTATATCCGAATATAATTTCGGTACCATACTTTAATTAAAACTCTTTTCAAAATCTTTTCATAAATTAATTATACTTTTCCCAAAATATAATCACCTTAATTTTCTAGAAAAATAATAACATATATATAATTTCCAGAATATACATATCTTGTTGTAAACATAATAACAATTTTCAAAACAAAAATATAATTATCTTTAATTCCAAGAATCAAAGTATATATACATATATATATATTTTCCAGAATACCAAAATCCATACTAACAGATTTTCTCAAAATATATATCTTCCCAGAGTTATATTCCAGCAGAAATAAATATACTTACACATATATATCTTTTTCCAAATAAACATAATATTAATTTTTCAAAACAAACATAGCTATTTTAATTTTCAAAAAACCAAGGAATATATATATATATATAATCCAAAACACTATAATTAAAAACTTTTATATTTTTCTCAAAATAATATATATATTTTTCCAAAACTGATTTTATTCCAGAAAATAAATAAATATATATATATATATTATTTTTTTTTACTGGACTGGGCCATGAACAGTGAGCCCATGCCCAGCTCAAGTCCAACCAAACAACCCAGCCCAAACAACAGCAGAACCAAGGCGCGACCCGATAGAAGAAACGGGTCGAACGCGGGTCTGCTCACCTTTCTGCAGCGGCGGGCGACGACGACGAGGCGGGGCGGCGACGAGCAGGACGGCCACGGCTTGGCGAGACAAGGGCGACATTGCGGTGGAGCTCGCTACTGCGGCTGCTGGTGGTTGTCATCGTCCGCGGTGCGAGGAAGCAGATCCGCGGGTCGCACGACGGGTCAACGGCCCGTCACGGCATTTCGGTGGACGGAAAAGCACGGGGTTAGCAGCGTTGAGAAGGCGACGGCGAGGAGAAGAGGCTGGTGGCGGCGGTGTGTCGAGAAGCGGCAGGGAACTCCAACTCATGAACAGTAACAGGGGCGCTCGGGGGTGACGATGAATAGTATATTTTTATTTTTTTTCTTCTATTTTCTTTTTCTGTGTTTTCTTTTCTTTTCCGATTTTCTCTTTTTTTTTCTTATATTTCTTTTTTCCTTTTCTTTTTTTCCACCCTCTCTGTTTTTTTCTATTTTTTTGTTTTTTTTCTTTTCCCCTTTTTTTTCTTTTTTTTTCTCTCTTTTTTTCCCCTTTTCCTCTCTTTTTTTTTCTCTCCTTTCTTCCTCTTTTCTTCTCTTCTCCTGCTTTCTTCTTCTTTTATAAACTGTGAAATTACTGTTACACCTGTGAACCTCAATAATGCAGCTTGTCTGCATTATGGAGCGAGTCCGGTCCGGACCAGAAAATAACTGATACCCCCTTTGTTATTTTCCGGTGTGATTTTTCGAAGATTCCTGGACCCGAAAAATACCAACTTTGGTCCGTAAAATCCACGGAAAAATCTCGAGCGCGGGAAAAACATCTGTTACAAAAAATGATACCCGATTTACCTTGAATTAATTACCCAAGATTAATTCTTTCGGTAAATCGCTGTAAAAAGACTTTTACAGTCCCGGTAAAAATTCAAATTTTTACCCGGGCTGTTACAGTCTACCCACCTTAAAAAGAATTTCGTCCTCGAAATTCCGTCTTATCCGTGGGTCCTACCATGATAAGCTTCTGGCACACTATGCCAGGCGTCCAAACTCAACCCGAGATACCGCTTATACCCTTAAGCGACATCTCCTCCGCTTATAAAAACCGAACCTCATAACTGAGACACTCACTCTCAGCCATGGACTCTCCAATCCAATCTCGGACTACGTCTGACTCCGAGAACAACAACTATATCGGTGGTACTGCTTTCCCGATAAGCTCCGATGAAGAACCGCCAAAGAAGCGCTTCAAGACGAACATCGTCGGTCTGAAAGAACACATGGTCGTCTCCAGCAGACGGCGAAAGAAGCGTGCTGGCAAAGAAGCTGAGGATGGGAAGGGCAAAGCAACGGCTGAAAGCAGCACTCCACTGCAGACACTATCGCAGCTGAACGTCTCACTGAAGAAGGTCAGATCGGCGGTGATGCAGATAGAACTGGCGTTCGCGGAACTCTTTCCTCACATGAAAAAGTCCAAAAACTTGTAAAAGACCTAGAGAAGTATGTAACTCAATAGAGTACTTCTTCTCCTGTTGTAAAACTGTTATGAATAAATAAAATAAGTTTTCTTTTTAATTAAAACTCTTATGTTACGAAATCTTATGTTAAACAGAAATTCAAAACATCTCAAAGCAAAACAAAAATCAACAATAAGAATATAAAATCAAACATAAAGAGATTTAAAATAAAACTCGTTTAACAAAACCAAAACATAAAGAAGTTAAAACAGAAACATATTTCATGATCGGCGCCCTGGATTGGTCATAAACATTCTCGATCCCAAGAAACGTGACATACACAGCTAACGGTGACGTCGGTTTCCCTCGTGAAAAAGACGTCTGTTAACTCGCAAGGTGATGATCACGAGCACATCCTGTGTCCCTCGAAAGAAACAATATCCACTTGTTACAAATTCCGCATGAGCCAAAAACGTCTGTCAAGTCTCGTATCCCTCCATGATGTCCGAATAGGTGTAAGCTTGTCGCACATGCACTCCACTCGAGGTACAGTCCCATCACTCTAGCCTCAACGGTCACGGATGCATGTAATAAAAGATGCAAGAAAGAGTCATAAAAAAGAAACACCAAGGTAACCAGGGCGATAGAAAATTGTGAGATGGAAAAGAGCTGAAAAACACTGGCATTTGTAGCCCCAAAAAAGTATAAAGTAACGAAGCAATAAATGAACCAACGGCAAAATTTTTTAAAAACAACACCTTGAAGAATGAAAACGATTTGGAGCTTTATGAAGGGAAACTGCTTTTACCATCACCGAAAAATCCTTTAGACCTTCCCGGGGATAGGTGGGGTCTAAACTTGGAAAAACAAACGGTAAACATTTTTCTATAAAAGGCAAAACAATGGAAAGCAAAAACCACAAAGCATCCAAGAGAAAACAAAACATCCAGGCAACCAAAACCACAACGTTCAGAAAACAAAACACCACACATCGAGACAACATGCCTGCTCCCTCATCCGTCTTCTTCGTCGAAGGTGCCAACCTAGGCAGAAGAAACCGGCTGGCCTACAGCATGATCAATGAGCGTCCAGAGGAACTATCGAACGAGCTCGGCAGGATGCCCCGTCTGGTCTTCGTCGACGAACTCTACTCGTCCAGATTCTTCGTCACTCCCATGGAAGAGACATTCTTCTTAGAGGACCAAGGTACCCTGAGGACTTCCTTCTATGGCTTGGCAAACTCCGTCATGTTTTTCATTTCTGAAAGACTTCAGGAGTTCAACCTAGAGTCCACTTGCCATTTCTTGGATCAAGGCACCTACTACCAACTCTCGATGACTGCCCAAAGCATGCGCAGAATCACTCGGTTACCCGCAACTTGGCCAAAGGCCCGCCTACTGGTGTGGAATTGCAGAGGAGTCGCTAGGCATTCCCAGGAGTTCTCGCGTACCCTAAGGGACCTGAAGAACCAGTACAAGCCCAACATGGTTCTTCTCACGAAGACCCAATGGCAACCTGAAGACAATCATGGTCTCATCCCACTTCGGTTCCCTCAAGCAAACCGGTTCGAGCTTCCCGGCCAGAACAACGCAGGTGGCATGTGGTTCTGGTGGAGCGACAGCATAGGTCAACATTAACAATGACCCCAATAGCTTTAGGGTCAACGTCGTACCGAGAAGATGAATGTATTTTCTTTATAATATAATGTAATTTTAATGTTTGTGATATTAATATTAGCAATATTAATAATATTTATATTTCCGCATATTTATGGCATCATTTACCTCTTATGTGAATGTTCTGCGACAGCTGGCGTCCCTTGACTGGATCAATAATGCACTAACTAAAATGATATAAAATAATAAACAAATGGAGCAAACTATGCAAACAAGAACAACAAACAAACAAGGACTACCCAACAAGACCTAACGCCCGCTCCGGTACCAAAATGAAACGCCCCGACCCGTATTTACCACACACAGTAAACACGTGCCGGAACTGTAACGACCCAACCAAACAAAGCCCAGCATACAGTGTATATAACAGTAACTCGGGCTCAACAACCCAGAATAAAACATCAGAAACCTGGCCCTTCGGCCCAACAACAAAACATATCACCCGAACCCGGGATCATCTATAACATCATAATCGGCCCAATGGCCCAACAATAGCAATATAATGCACAGCGGAAGACTTAATAACTCACAAAGACACTGTATGCGACAGTGATGCAAACTATGGATCCGAGCTCTGTCCAAGGGATAACGCCGCAGCCTGTCTGGTATGCATCAAACCTGAACCACAAATAGCTCAACCTACGGGATGAAAGCCCGCAGGTGAGGGGTGAGTCCGAAGTGCTCACCGACGAAGGATAGACAATCAATATGCAACACTATAAATACTCAAGGTCAAAAAAAAAAAACAAGCATAACAGCCAAAATACACCAAACCAAAAGACTCGACCCAAAACTGGTCCAAGACCAAAAAGACTCAAATAAAATTCCAATTTCCAATTTTATCTTTCCGGGCCCCGTCACGGATAAGCTAGGGGTCAGACCTGGTTATCAACACATTTTGGGTGCCAGACCAAATCCAAGAGAACCCAGGGATCGACATCCCAAAAATAAGAACCCAGGGATAGACATCCCAAATATAATCACGGGATAGACATCCCAAGCATAGACATGCTTATCACAAGTAACCCAGGTCATGGCCACCACAAAACAGTCTTAAACCATCGAGTCGTACCACTACTTACCACGTGACAATTGTATTATCTTTATTCAAAACCAAGTCACAGGGATCAACATCCCTAACCAAAATACCGGGATAGACATCCCATCAAAAACCGAGGATCGACATCCTTATCACAATTTATTATTTAATGCCAAAAAGACTCAAGGATAAACATCCAAAAACCAATCAAGATACTGGGATAAACATCCCGACAACAATCTAGACAATGGGATAAACGTCCCGAATCAAACCACAGCAAATGCAACATCCAACAATGCAATAATCATCAAAAACAATAACCGAGTAATACAGGCACATATGGAAGGAAATCCATCCTCACCTTGGTAAATTACTCAACTCCGGAGACAATGACCGGTCCGACGCCGGCTCCTCGGGAAACTGCCCGATATCAACACCTAAATAACAAAACAATATATATACTCACATAAATGCACATAATCGGTATACTATGATGCCAATACTGTGAAATATACCCATCCCGGTTACATATCTTTTATTATTTCCCTTTACCGAAAATATCATACCGTACGTATATCCGAATATAATTTCGGTACCATACTTTAATTAAAACTCTTTTCAAAATATTTTCATAAATTAATTATACTTTTCCCAAAATATAATCACCTTAATTTTCTAGAAAAATAATAACATATATATAATTTCCAGAATATACATATCATGCTGTAAACATAATAATAATTTTCAAAACAAAAATATAATTATCTTTAATTCCAAGAATCAAAGTATATATACATATATATATATTTTCCAGAATACCAAAATCCATACTAACAGAATTTCTCAAAATATATATCTTCCCAGAGTTATATTCCAGCAGAAATAAATATACTTACATATATATATCTTTTTCCAAATAAACATAATATTAATTTTTCAAAACAAACATAGTTATTTAATTTTCAAAAAACCAAGGAATATATATATATATAATCCAAAACACTATAATTAAAACCTTTTATATTTTTATCAAAATAATATATATATTTTTCCAAAACTGATTTTATTCCAGAAAATAAATAAAATATATATATTATTTCTTTTTTTTTTTTACTGGACTGGGCCATGAACAATGAGCCCATGCCCAGCCCAAGTCCAACCAAACAACCCAGCCCAAACAACAGCAGAACCAAGGCGCGACCCGATAGAAGAAACGGGTCAAACGCGGGTCTGCTCACCTTTCTGCAGCGGCGGGCGATGACGACGAGGCGGGGCGGCGACGAGCAGGACGGCCACGGCTTGGCGAGACAAAGGCGATGTCGCGGTGGAGCTCGCTGTTGCGGCTGCTGGTGGTTGTCATTGTCAGCGGCGCGAGGAAGCAGATCCTCGGGTCGCACGACGGGTCAACGACGCGTCACGGCGTTTCGGTGGACAGAAAAGCACGGGGTCAGCGGCATTGACAAGGCGACGGCGAGGAGAAGAGGCTGGTGGCGGCAGTGTGTCGAGAAGCGGCGGGGAACTCCAACTCATGAACAGTAACAGGGGGCGCTCGGGGGTGACGATGAACAGTATATTTTTATTTTTTTTCTTCTATTTTCTTTTTTTGTATTTTCTTTTCTTTTCCGATTTCCCTTTTTTTTCTTATATTTCTTTTTTCCTTTTCTTTTTTTCCACCCTCTCTGTTTTTTTCTTTTTTTCTGTTTTTTTGTTTTTTTTCTTTTCCCCTTTTTTTCTCTCTTTTTTTTCTTTCTCTTTTTTTTCCCTTTTCCTCTCTTTTTTTTTTCTCTCCTTTCTTCCTCTTTTCTTCTCTTCTCCTGCTTTCTTCTTCTTTTATAAACTGTGAAATTACTGTTACACCTGTGAACCTCAATAATGCAGCTTGTCTGCATTATGGAGCGAGTCCGGTCCGGACCAGAAAATAACTGATACCCCCTTTATTATTTTCCGAAGATTCCGGGACCCGAAAAGTACCAACTTTGGTCCGTAAAATCCACGGAAAAATCTCGAGCGCGGGAAAAACATCGATTACGAAAAACGATACCCGATTTACCTTGAATTAACTACCCAAGATTAATTCTTTTGGTAAATTGCTGTAAAAAGACTTTTACAGTCCCGGTAAAAATCCAAATTTTTACCCGGGCTGTTACAATCATAGCATACCGATTATGTGCATCTTATGTGTGTATTTTTTATTTGTTATATAGGAGTCGATATCGAGCAGTTCCTCAAGGAGCCGGCTTTGGACCGGTTATTGACATCAGAGTTGAGTAATCGGCTAAGGTGAGGTTAAGTAAATATTTATATACTGCCCGTGATATCAAGTTGCTGTTTGTTTACTGTATGCGATGTTGCTGGTATGATACTTTGTGACTGTGAATGGTTTGTTTGTGGTGGATTAAATTGATGATTGATGCTGTTGATGTTATTGGTGATGTTGGAATTGTTGGTATAAGTAAGTTATTACTGTTGTTGTTGACTGTGAAATTGTGTGAGTTGAGTACCGAGGGTACTAGTATGGGAAAACAGTTGGAATAAGCTTGTATTATCCAGACGAGCGGAGAGGCTGTGAGCCTGCTCGGGATAATGAGATAATGGAGGATAATAGAAGTATAGCAACTAGACGAGGGTAAAGAAATAATAAAATGGAAACACTTAGACATCTAGTAAGTCACAGTTAAATATTGGAACAGCCAGATGGTAGTCTTTTATTTTATGGTGCTGGGGGAGAGTGTGCTTGGGGTCTGCTCCCTGTCTGTACCAGTTATTATTTTAGGCGCTGGGGGAGAGTGTGCTTGGGGTCTGCTCCCTGTCTGTGCCAGTTATACGTGGAGGTACCAGGGCGGGGTCCACGGGCTAGCTGGCTTGACTACCAGGCGACGACCACCATTTAACTTGTGATAGGGGCCCTGATAACAAAATTGGAATATCGTGTCTAGAATCACAAGTGTGTCATTTAGGGTTCGTGAGAACCTTAGTTAATGTTGGTGATGTGACTTGGGAATTTACGGTTGTTTGTATATGTATATTTGCTTATGGGTTTTACCCGGTGGGCACTTCGGACTCACCCCTCACCTGCGGACTTTCATCCCGTAGGTTGAGTTATTTGTGGTTCAGGTATGATGCATTCCAGACAGGCTGCGGCGTTATCCCTCGGACATGACTCAGATCCATTAGTTTGCATCAGGTTTTGCATATGATGATATTGAGTTTAAATGCTTCTGCTGTGTTTTGTTTTGGGTCTCCGGGTTTGGGTGACGTGTGTTTGTTATTGGGCCGATGGGTCAGATTTCTTATGTTGATTTTGATTACATTGGGCCGTTGGGCCGGTTTCTTTGATTTATACATTGATATTATCTTTGGGCCATTGGGCTGTGTTTCGTGATTTATTTACTGTTGTACAGTTACGGCACGTGTTTACTGAGACTGGTAAATACAGGTCGGGGCGTTTCAATCCAAGTAGAAGGTGGGTAAAATATTTACCGAAAATAGATTCAGGTACAGTTTTATTGAATGATAACAATAATAATCACATAATTTATTTATAATAATTTTGTTTTATTTAATTTTTTTCCTTTTACCAATAAGGGGAAAAAAAGGAGAAAAGGAAAAGAGAGCAGGCGAACAAACAAAACGAACAAAAACCCTAATTGAATCGACTACTCTCCCCTTCACCAATCGAAAACCCCCAACGTTGTCGTTCCTCCATTACACGGTCAGCGGCAGCGTCCATCCAGGCATACAACCACCTCGCCCCCACCAAAAAGAGGGTAATAAGGAAAGAAGAAGAGAAAACCCCCCAAACACCCAAAGCAGCCCGTACAAAAGGAAAGGGAGGGGGGGTTTTATGAAATTAGGGTTTTGGCGGTTTTGATGGATGAATGAATGGGCAATGGCGAATGGCGCAAGAGCGGAAGATGGGCGCCCTGGTCACCAGCAATACAAGCAGAAGAAATCAAGACCGCAAACCAAATCACAAAAAGTCCTAAGAGTGGCCTCCTCCTACGACGAGTCCTCCGGTAGTGGCGAAAACAACAACAATAATAATAGTAATGAGATGGGCGGCGGCGGCGGAGACGACGGGGACTCGTTGCCTCGAACCGGGTACGTCAACTTGGATGATCCCTCTAAACTTGCTAGAATTAGGATTAGCTTGAATTCCAGGTCAAAGTCAGAGATTGGGAAGCTAAAGAGGAAACTTGTGGGTGAGCTGGATCGAGTTAGAAACTTAAAAGCCAAGCTTGAGCGATGGGATCACCCCGTTGCTGCTGCGGCTGCTCCTCCTCATAATCCCATCGGCAACAACAATAGTAGTAGGGATAGGGCGGTGCTTGCCAGGGCTAATTCTGAGGTGAGTTATGTGGGCCCAGGCCCCACCAATTCTCGCCCGGTTCCACCACAGCAGGGTCTCAAGAAGAAAGAGAAACCCAAAACCGATGGCGGTGGCGGTGGTGATCATGGAAAAGAAGAGGTGGCTGCTTTGTTCTCCAAGGAGTTGGTTAGCAAGTGTCGGAATGTGTTGAGCCAATTGATGAACCATCAGTACGGATGGGTTTTTAATAAACCTGTGGACGTCAAGAAATTGCAGTTGCACGATTACTATACCATCATCAAACATCCCATGGATTTGGGCACCGTCAAGTCCAGGTTGTCCAAGAATTGGTACAAGTCTCCCATTGACTTCGCCGAGGATGTCAGGCTCACCTTTAATAATGCTATGAAGTACAATGATAAAGGCCAAGATGCCCATATTATGGCCCAGATCTTGTCCAAACTCTTCGAGGACAACTGGGCACCTATCCAGGCCAAACTCAATACTACTACTACTACTACTACTACTAGTACTACTCCTACTGCTACTACAACCATTGCCACTGCCACTGCTGATGATAGAAGAGCTCCACCCCCTCCTTCTCATCTTCGTACCACCCCTAAACCTGCTCCTCCTAAACCTTCTCCTCCACATCCTCACCGTGCAGTCACTGCAGACAAGACATTGCCTTCCCATCCATCCAAAACCAAGACTGATCCCAAGTCTAAAGGTTCAGATACCGACAGGAATCAGGATAACCCGCCTCCTTCTGACAAGCTTCATTCTAAAGATCACAAATTGAGGGATATGTCTTACCAGGAAAAGCAGAGGTTGAGCACAATTCTGCAGAATTTGCCATCCGACAAACTGGACACTGTTGTTCAGATTATTAGGAAGAGCAATCCTGGCCTTTTCCAACAAGAAGATGAGATTGAAGTGGACATTGACAGTTTTGATGCTGAGACACTTTGGGAACTTGATCGTTTCGTGAATGGTTGCCAAAACAGTTTGAGCAATAACAGTAGGAATGTTGAAGATTCTGTTCACGCTGGCCAAGCTCACCACGTTGTCCATCCGGATGTAAGTTCTTAATTTCTTTCTTCTTTTTGTTTTTCCTTCAATCTGGAACAACCTTTCTGCTTGAGAAATAACTTCTTGGCTGAAATGGTCTGCATTTACTTGTCATTGCAGAATGTGGCATCTGCCACTCTAGGGAAACCGATACAACCTGGGGCAGGTAAGACTCTTGAGCTTTACCAGGATGGACCTTTGTTATTTACAGATGGGATCCGGATATATTCTTGTGTTTATGCGCTGAGTTTTCATGTGTGCCTCTTTAAGCATCGACAAGATAATTACCACATATTCTAATGTTCCAGGACAAAAGCATGGTGATATTGGTAGTGGCTCAAGTAGTTCGAGCAGTTCTAGGAGTAACTCTGGATCCTCTTCTAGTGGTAACTGAATTATTTTGCATTATCTGCTACATTGTTGTTTCCTTTACAACTTTTCTTGTGATGCCTGTGCTCACAAGATAATAAATGGATTCAGTTTTTCACTCTAATGATCTATATATAGATTCTGATTCAGGTAGTTCCTCTGGATACGGATCAGATGCAGGTCGATGACATACATGTTGATAAATTCATTCAGGTAAGGGTCATCTTACTGATTTTTATTGACCTCTCTTTTCTTTTTCTCTCATTTTATGTATTCTTATGAATCTCTCCTCTGATAATATTGTACCAGTTTGATATTTTGAACTTTATTTGATCTTAAAGTTTAATGTGGAAACCTGAACCACTCTCCGGATAATGCACAAGTGACTATTGACTCGCTGCAAAATGCAAGAACTCTGTCTGATCCAACATGATTAAGGCTTTTCCTGGTTTTGTGTAGTTGCCACTGTGATCAGGGATTCCATTGTTTTTGTGCCAACACTTTTAACCCTACTCTGTAAGGCAAGTATCTGGATACTTGTAAAACAAGTGGGCACTATACGACAGGGCATTAAAATTATGAAACTCCCTTCCATTGTGATGACTACACTTTTGTACCATAGCTAATGTGGCTGGAACATTGTAGGAGAAGTAAGATAACCTGCCACTGGTTACTTAACGCTCTTACTAATATGTTCTGGAGAGTTGGTCGATTACTACTTTCTTTTCCAAAATTACATGTTGTCTTGTTTGCAGTGTTCTTCAAAACATTTGCACATGGTTGGAAATTTTTTAGCTAACAATAATTTCGGCTCCAATTATACAATAGCCATGCTTCTCAATGCTTTCTTTTCATGATGTTATTAATCGGTGTATTCCAAATCATTTTATGATTTAACCCATTCCTGATACATATATTCATGTCCATACCTTGTGCTATTCAGATAGACATGTGGCTGCAGATAGTATTGTAGATCAAAGAACTGTCCCCAAATAGAATTGAGGTCCATTTCATTTGAGATATGTAAACATGAGAAATTTCAGTAACTGGATCATTATATATATAATAGATGGCCATAGCTGCTCATTATGAGATTTGTCATGCACCCTGCACTGATGCATTTGAGGAATATGTTGTACCTGTTAGGGGGACAATATTGTAGTTCTTTTATTCTGGAAATTAATTATGCCATGTTTTGCAAGAATAAGTTGATTAAAAGATAATATATTGTCTGTTTGTGTTGCAGATCACTTGGTCAGCCGTTAGATGTAAATTTGGTCACATGCTCTTTCAAACCTGTTCTTTGTTTAGGTGGTGATTTCCCTCACTTGTGTTGCCATCCGTGAACAGTACTAGTTGCTTCTCCTTCCTTCTGTAGATCTACAGATGTTTAAGTATAAATGTCTAGGGATGGGTTCTAAATGTATTTTGAAGGTGTCTGAGGCCAGGGACAAAGATCAGATGGAATGAATTTTACAGCAACTTGTCAGGTGAAAGTGTAAGAAAAACAGACTAGCATTAGATGTTGGTATGGGATAAATTTTTGTAAAAGAATTTATTCCTTGACAATTGCTACCCATATTTTGAAGGAAGTTCTACAGTTTGAGTTCGGGTATCAGGTCCAGTGTATGTCTTTTTTCGGTGTTAGCATAAAAATGGACAGAAAATCTTAACTTTTGCCTAAACACGAAAGCCATCACCCTAAAAGTAAAAATCCACCATTTTAATGTATTGGGTTGCCTTGTGTTTCCTGTTTGCCTGGCTCTCTCCCAGCTGTGTGAATTCGAAGTTCCTTCCTGGTTGTATGAATTTCTATCAGTCAGACTATCACCTGAAAAAAGATAGATTCGGGTATTGTTGGTTGGATTTTGTGATAATGTAAACGGTCAAATCTTCCTGGTTGTATGAATTTCTTTCCAGAATATATATTATTTCTAGAAAGACATCTCCCTTCTCCCGGTTCGATTTTTCTATTTTTGTGGTGATCTAATTTCACCATATCTTTTTGTTCTTTGCCTTGAGAAACTAATTTGGGTGATACCTGATAGTGGTAAATTTGGAAAACGGACCCAAAAAAAAAAACTCTCTGGATAGTACCCTGTGAAGCACCTTCTCCTTCATTTATAATAGAAAGTTTAAAGACTGTGACTAGAAAGCGCCTACAAGTAGTTCCGGTAATCCGATCGAAAAAGACTATAAACAACAATATGATAATACATTCTAGATGAATTCGACTTTATGAACTAGATATCTCTATTCCATATGGAAATAAACTTCGGAATCAAACTGATGTGGCTTAATCAGGTGCTGTTGCTCTGCAGTATCTTAGACCATTTCTAGATCATCTTTTGAAATCATATAACTGTCAAAAGTGAGTGACTCCTCATCAGAACTATTATAGTCTGAATACTCGTAAGTCTGATACCATTGATGTAGCGCTTCTAGACTCTAATGAAAGAAAGAAAGTTCTAGTACAGAATTTTTTAATCGGCCTGAGGGATATATCTTCTTAACTGACTTTACCATCGTCTATTGCATCAACAACTGATTCAACGGGTGTCCTTTCTTTTTCACATGGCATGGAATTGCAAGTCTCCTGCCACAAACTAGGGCTTAGACAAACTGCAGTAAAAACCCAAGGATCCTCCCAATGTTGTACACAATCCCATAATCAATATGAATATGAATTCAAAACTGACGTCGACGAAAGAATCTTTGTCGATGTTGGTCTCTATCATATTAATATTAATTATTATCTAATGGATCTTTTGGAACACACACATTCTATTGTTGAGGGTTCGGAGGAGGTCGATACGGAAAGCTGATAAAAAGCAATCAAGAAGTGAAAGCTGTAGGAGAAGTACGGACGAATATTCTAGTACGTGCTCTTATCTTAGTCCTCTAACGTTCACACCTGACTAAAAAAGAAATGCTCCTGGTAAGAAGAGTTTGTATGCTTTCAAATGCCAATGGATGCCCCTAAAAACTGTTGGGGAGCGGTAATGAACGGACTAGCAGTATAAGTTTTGGAGGAATCTACTTGAGGTGCTTCCCCATCTTGCTTGACTCAAGTTTTAACTTGACTTTCGGATAACTATTCTACAATATGTTTAACTAAAATGCAAATATTGTACTTCAATTCCAGTCAAAACTTATAAAACTTCTAGTCAATTCTAGATGGACATTTCTTTCGTATAGAAAGAACCAACACTTTATGCCTGCTGCTTGAGGGGATCTTTCATTCAATGACTGTGTCTTCTTCTCAAAGTATATCTCTCGTCCTTTGGCGGATTCATTGGTTGAAGGCTTGGGATTTTCTGAAACGGATGATCTGGGGCGTTATTTGGGAGTACCTATTATTCATGCCAGTATTAATAAGAATACTTATTCTTATATCCTAGATAAGGTCCGTTCGAGACTTTCTACATGGCAGGGGCGCCATCTTGCTCTAGCAGGCAGAGTGACTCTTGCGAAATCTGTAATTGCAGCATTGCCTATCTATACAATGCAGACTGTAATAGTCTCTAGCATTTCCATTTCGCGACTCAGATTCAGAGCGTGAATCCGTAGATTCCTAAGAATCTAAAGAGGAGATCTCTCTCGATCTTGAATTGAGACTTGCCGGGAATATGTGCTTCTAAAAAATCTTTTAGACTGAACCCAATCCCATCCTTCTCCCAATCTAGCCAAGCCTTTGTTTGAAGCCAAGGAAAAAAAGTGGATGCCGATTCTATAGCAGCTAATTCTCTCAATTTATCTAAGTAAATTGATCAATTCTTCCTACCTCTGGGCACTTAGTATAAGTCAGAGATTTCAGGGTTCTTTCCTAAACAAAGAATTTCATCTGGAAGTGCCCCTGCTACACTTGCTTCTAGAAGGAAGTTCCCAGTCGAGGGCCTAGCCCAGGCCCTATTACTACCTCAAAAGTCGTTGTTCACGCTGTCCCACCATTATTTGGTATGGTTGGCAGCAAAGAGGGCGCTTTATGCGAAGCACCACCCCTTTCGGGGATATGCACTCCTTGGTGATGACATATTTATTACTTCGGAAGAGGTTGTTCGAGAGTACCATAGTCTGTTTTGAAGAAGCAGCGAAAACACCAATTTCTCTTTCTTCTTATCTAATCTTTTCCTTCCTTTCCTTACTCAGTTCCCTCGACCCGAGCAGATGTGTGATGTGTCTGGAAACTCGGGATCATAAATGAAATCGAGTACCATTCTGATAGCCTCTTTCATGATCTTTTCTATAGGTAGAACTACTGTGAGTGGTCTAAACTTCGAATTTGACGAAAGAAGATTATTCTTGAGGTTTAGGAACTCACCTCTCTAGAAAAGGATAGAGACAAGTCATAGATTTACATGGAATACCTCCTTCCACATAGACACTTCCTCTTTCTATTCGAATCTAAAAAGATTGGAGTTGGCCTCTAGACCTAAAGGTCATAAACATAGAAAAATGAAGAAGCTTACTCCCAAAAATAAAAAATAAGTCGACTCCTCAATAAAAAAAAATCGAGACTAGAGAGGTCAGTCAGTGCTGAGGAAAAAAGGAGTGAGACGTCTGTTCTGTAGCAAGAGGGTTGCTTGATTTGATTATTCTTTTTCAAGAGCAAGCCATAAGGACTTTGTAGATCACGAGAATGCATGTTCTGATGCTTACACGGGTGACTTCCTTTTCTTTTTGAAGATTATGACATCAAATTGTTGACTCCTGTGAAGGATCATTCTCGTGCCTCAAAGTTTATCCGAAGCTTGGTCGAAAATTTCTGAAAAATTAGCCTTTTATGATTACATCGGCAATAATCCGGCAAAGGGTGGCTTGTTTCGAGCTGGCTCAATGGACAATGGGGATGGAATAGTTGTTGCTTGGTTAGGAAATCCTATTTTTAGAGATAAAGAAGGACGTGAACTTTTTGTACGCCGTATGCCTACTTTTTTTTGAGACATTTCCAGTTGTTTTGATAGATGAAGACGGAATTGTTTGAGCTGATGTTCCTTTCAGAAGGGCAGAATCGAAGTATACTGTCAAACAGGTGGGTGTCACTCTTGAGTTTTATGGTGGCGAACTGGATGGAGTCAATTATAGCGGATGCATATTGACAGATACGATCCCAGCCCACTGTCCATCTAGTAAAACCAACTCTCTGACTTTGTGCTGCAATAAGGGTTCTGGAATAGGATAGATGTTTTGATCATTGATTCTCAGCAAGTGCCGACGAAGAGGGGAGAAACGAAAGACATTTTATGGTCCCCCCTGGGATGAGGGGTGCTTGTGTGTGTGTGTGTGTGGGGGGGGGGGGGGGGGGGGGGGGGTGGGGGGGGGGGGGGGGGGGGGGGGGGGGGGGGGGGGGGGGGTGTATCACGACGAAACAAGGGAATGAAAGGCCGCTTTGCGTTGGATGCACCTCGAGGTGCATTTAGTTGTCTTCCATGCGATTCGGGATCTTCCCTATTCCATTGCATTGCACCTTTCGCTTTAAAAAAGAAAGGAGTAGGGAGCAAGGCCTGGACTTAAGCTAGTCATTTTCAATCTGTCTACATTATTTTATGAAAAGAGTCTGGGGTTCTCCACTTCAAATAAATCGAAAGTGAGCTCCATCTTTTGAGCCTTCTATCAAAAGCCCCACTGTCTCGTCAGGAATTCAGTAGAGTGGCCGATCGTTGAAAGTAATACACCCGAATTCGCATCAGAAAGAGAGGCTTTGGCCCAGCCATAATGAGATCAATCACGAGTCTTTAGTACAAAAGATTCTTAAGTCGTTGCTTAGAAGTCAACCTTAAATTTAACTTTCTTCAAAATATTATTCACAGAAGAGGTGCAGGATAGACCTCGTTTTCCTATTGTTGGGATGTTCCCTTTACTTCAAGAAGTCGCTAGAATGACACTGACTCTTCTGTTAGTATAATATGCCCAAAAGCCAATCATGGATGATTATTTGTAGTCATGTATACGCCTTAAGGTTATTCCAATAAGTATCGTTTATGAGATAAACGCTTGCACATACTTATAACCCTAGAATATTTCATATTCTTAAATGTCCCTAGTCAATTATTATTACGGATGGGTTGTAATAATAAATTAAGACTAGCGTATGTTGAGAATTGCATATGTGATATGAATTCTACATACGGGTACAAGTTGGAGAACTTGTGGACTGGACTGACCCACATAAGAACACTACATGGAACGTTATATGTATGTCATTAGTGGTTCTTATAGATGTAATTGTCCTCCGACCTGAGATCGTCAAGGTATCCAACATATGAATCATGTACTTTGATATTATTCCTAGTCATCCGTAACTGGGTGGACATAAGGGTAATCATTGGGTATATGCCGAGTATGTAGTGGATTTTGATTGATCAAGAGGGGATTCGTCCGACCCATATAACGGGTATATTATCGTATGGTTTCTTGATAGAGTTGAACTGTTAAATGCATGGCCATGCGCAGATTAGGTGATATGGTGATATCACGGGTATCCGTTTTATACAGTTAACTCGGGGATCAAGAAACATAGATTAAACACATACGAGGTTGACATATTCCATGTCTCGTGTTTGATCTAGATAATGGGACGAAGGGACGATGACATATTCCGAGGCATAGAGAATCAGTACTGATCTTGTCGTTCGGGTAGCAATGATGTGTTGCTAGACGCCGCTCTTTGCTTATAATTGTAAAAATGAGAATTTTACAATTATTTCCGGACGTTACAAGTGCCTATAGGGTCACACACATAGAACCGTTGATTCGGGCAGGTGGTCGAACCGTGGTTGGACCATGGTTGGACCGGGTGTGGTTGGACCGTGGTTGAACCGTGGTTGAACCAGGGTCGTTTTAGGACAATAATTAGCAGAATTATTGACCTGAGTTAGGGCATGATTGAGTGTTTTGTGTCTGGTTTTTCATTAGTGGAAGCATGATAAGTGAGGGTCACTTTCATGGGCCATTAGTGTTGGCCATTTAGCTCCACTAATTGGAGGTGATTAGGGGTTGATTGTGATCAGATCATTTCACCTTCACTTCTGCCTTTGACCACGTTTTTAGACCTCCCAAAACACTCTGAAAACTCTCTTCTTCTTTGAGAAAGAAGCAAGAGCCATTGCACCCCAAAAAGACACACCCATACACAAGCTCCTTCCTTTGTTGCTAGCACACCAAGAGGGAGTGCTCGTTCTTGGATTCGTGAGACGGTTCCGGGAAGATCAAGGTTCGTGTGGATACCTTAGAGGAGGAGGACGTTTCATCCTGCTCTTACTGATTCCTTCCAGTTATTGAGTGAAAGACCTCAAGGAGGAAAGGTAAGCAAAAATTGTTATTCGGTTTTGTAGCTTCACATGCGGTTCTTGTTTTGTTTCCTTGATTCCGCTGCTTCTTAAGCCTATTATGAGTGTCATATAGCTCTTAGGAAACTTACATCTTCTTGCATTGAAAAAGAGTGCAAAGATCTACCCTCAATTGTGCTACTCATGTTCCAGTCGGAGGCAATTTTAGTCTCATAAGCCCCTCAATTTTCCGCAAGGCATATTTCAATGTCAAGTTTTATGCATGTGTAAGAGAAGTCGAAGGCTTTAGTCTGTGCCAGTCCTCACGCCACTGCCGCCGTTTCTAGGACCGACCGACGCCCCACCTGCACATGCACCTATATAGTGTAGTGTCGGTCGCTTAGATTGTAGTCATTTCCAGACGAGTTTCGAAGAATGCTTTTCTTTATAGTAATCAGGACTATAGTTGAAGTGGTAAGTTTCGAAAAAGAAGTATGACTTGCCCTCTATCTCCTTTCCTGGGACTGATGTGACATCCCGTTAGACTTTACTTCCAGCAATTACACCATCCCTGTAATCAATAAGCAAAGGGTAGAAAGATACATCTAGATGCTGAATTAGAGACAACATCTGTTTTCAATGGTTTGAGACCCTCCCGTCACGAGCTAACTTGAGAGCTGGGATACTCTGGTTGAATCTCTAAACGGTACCTTAAAGTAATTTCCGAAAGCTCCTACCATAAGCTAATGCAATCGTCCTTACCGTCGTAAAATAAGATCACCTGGCTCTGCATCGCATTTGTAATGCGATGGTTATCGGTTCAACTCCGATAGCTGGCTTTTTCCTATTTGTTAAAGTTTTTATGTAATTGAGAATGTCTTTCTTGAATCAAAGATTTTTTCCTGCTCTAGCCGATGCCCCCTTTCAGGGCTTTGAGTGGCATCTAGAAGCTCCTTATAAGCCCAGATGACCCACTCACGATCTAATTCTAATAAAGGATAGACGTTGTTCAGGCATGATTGGTTCGAATCCAATTCGTGAGACTAGACAGTGTGGAGAAGCATCGAGAAATGCCAGGGACATAAGGTAAGAAAATTGAGAGGATCGATAAACCTGAGAGAGGGATCCAGAATTTGAGGAAGCGACTGGAAGAGAAGCAACTGGATTACTCCAAGTGTTTTTCGAATTTCTTAGTTGGTGCTTTAACCATTCAGCCATGGACGCAAATAGACTCAGCGAGTGAACTAGGTAAGTATTCCTTCTCAAGCTTCTATTTCTTCTATTCAAAGATAACCGGGTTTTGGTATTTTGGGGTTTCCTAAGCTAGGCTAATGCTAATAAAGCATGGTAAAATTTACGCTAGAGTGCCATAAAAAAAATTGATAAAAATAGTAATTGGTTCTTTGATTGATTTTCCAGGATCTTGGTACAAGCATTATTGACAACCTTTAATAGACGTATGGAAAAAACGATAACTAAACAAAGGTAACAAACAAAGATAAGCCTTATTTCAAGTCCAAACCCAACCCGCAGTTTGAATTCGAAAAAATCCCTTTAACTTCATCGCTATCCCCTAAAACTTCAAACCTCAAACCGCAATCAAAGCCTTATCAAGCAGGTTCCTCTAACGACCTGCGACATCACCTCAAACGAGCCTGACAAGGAAAATAACGAGAAAAGGGCCAGAAGATCAACCTAGATAAATCTGACCAGTTGATATCTATAATCCAAGGGGAACTTTCAGTTAAGGCAGTTCAAAACCGGATAAAGACAGTTGATATCTAAAATCCAAGATCTTTCAGGACTAAATAAATTTCTCAACATAATATTTTCAATTTCAAAGAGCGACACAAGAATCTTTTTTTTAAAAAAAAAAAAACTTTAGTCCATCAAAAAAGCATTTTACTTCATCAATCATGGGTCAAAGATTCAATCAAAGTCATTGAATTAAGGATGGTTGTGAATAGTTTACAAAGTGGTTGAATTAAGGGTGATTATGTATAGTTACAAAGTTGTTAAATTAAGGATGATTGTGAACAGTTATTAAGATTCCAACATACTAAAAAAAACAGAAACAAAGAACCACATGCAAAAGCCAATAACCAAATAATAGCCGGAAGGAGCAACCCCAAGGTGCAAACTGAATCAGAGAAAGAAGACATTCATGGTACGAACACACATAAAGGTAAAGGCTAAAACCAATTTGGAATTAGCGACAGATATGGAGATGAACAGAGCCACCTTCAGATCGATCTCGGTTTATTTAGAAAAAGACTTACCTCTACCGGTCAAATAAAAGATATAATTTGAACAACTCCCTCAAATCAGTCAAATAAAAACGAATATATGAAAAGGATAAGAATGTGCGGTTGCATGAAGCATTCACCAGCAAAGAACCTAAATTATATTTGAAGTCGCTAAACCCCTTTACTACCAGGTCATATAGGGCGCGGTATTATTGATAAGAGTGTGGGGAGGAAGCCAAAAAGTAACGCCGACGCTGCATGTAGCAACAGATACAACACTGAATAATCAAGCTATGCAAAAAATCTGGTTTTCTCCAAAGATAGGAGGAGGCTAGGAACCAAAATCGATTCAACTACTGATTTGCAAACTTGATTCCCTTCTCAATAGATGATTGGAGCTCAGGCTTCAGCTTTTCCAAACCTTCCTTCTCATAGTCTGAGAGAGGACCCAAGCCCAGAACTTCCTCTACGCCATTCTTTCCAAGCCTCACCTGGGAAACACCAATACATGCTTTACATTTAGCAAAAGATCAACAAGCATCAATTCAGCTCCGCCTCAAAATCAGCAGGAACTTCAAAACAGCAGTCTTTTTTAGCACAAATGGATCATGCTAACAGAGCAGTTCAAAAAGCACAACCATTAAATTAAAAAGTTTGCAGTTAAAATTTTCTTCTGAAAGATGTAAGTTGAAAGTATGAATTGCGAATATATTCACATTACAGGAACATACAGGAACAAGTATTCTTATTTCCAGTAAAAAACTTACAGCACTTTTACATAATATACTCATGCCATTAGATTAGATATCATTTCCTTCCAGCCACCTTCGTTACTTATTCTAAACAGAAGGTTACCACATAATAATTTATCCCAACAAGTGTAGAAGGATACTGAGAATATATGACCCGTATTAAGTAGGAGTAAATCACCTTTGAAGCGAAGAAAGGAAGTTCAGTGACAGTCGATTGTACAAATGAACATTCCACCACATCTGGAACTCCATTAAGTCCCTTCAAGCAAGCATCTGCAAAGATGGCTCCAGCATACCTGCACAGCACCCACCACACAATTAAAAATTGGAAACGTTAGATCTATTTATTGCAGCAGGTGGACTTTAATGCGATACCATCGGGGGCTGCAATAATGCAGAAACATATAGTTGCAATGGGACGGCTGTAACACATACTGTGCACATGCGTATGATATCTAATCCAGCAATCCAAACAAATTTTCAGGCCACAAAAACAGATTTAAGGGCAATTAGCATTTATATGGAATGACAGCAAATTCAGGATCGTGAATCCCGCAATCATTGTTTCAATGCTTATATTTTTAAGTTTGAAAATAAATTTTACGATTTAACCCTGTGAAGAATCGAAATACCTGATATTGGAACATTGACAAAAACAGCAGAAAGAAAATGCAAAATTCTTGGATCATCCTGCTTATATAAAGATGCATACGGCATCTCAACCACTTTCTTTTTCCGACTTTGCATCAAGACGCATGTCACACTTGGATTAAGACATGTCAGACGATAATATAAGACAGAGTATCAAACATGTTAACAATATAAACTTACGCCATTGACAATGTTGCTGAGCCCTTTCCAGCCTTAGCTTCCACAACTTCTGTCCCTCCATCTTGGGTTCTCTTTGTCAGAGCATTAATATCTCCATCCGACAAATTTGCTTTCGGTGTTGCCTATTCACAAAGCATGCATCTGATGAGAGAATGTCTCATAAAAGATGGCAAAACAAGGGGTTGGAGAAGCAATTTACGAATGTTGAGGATTATATCAAGGAGTGAGCGAGGTGAGATGTACTTGAGAAAATAGTGGGAGAATGGTAATCCCAGCATGACCACCAACAACAGGTACGTTAACCTCTGAAGAAGAATGCAAAAGAAAAAACAAAGAGAAGCCAAGGTTTGGATCAGACATACGCAGAGAGTGGAAAAGAAAAAGCATTAGCAATAGAAGGTGGATAGGATATATAGAATAGATATATAAAAGCAAAAAAACGAAAAGAAAAGGCACAAGGAAAAGGGGGTGTTATGGGCAAAGTAGAAAGGCAACCTGCAACAGGGACATTGGCCTTTCCAGCATAGAAAGTCTTGGCCCGTACCACATCAAGGGTGGTGACACCGAACAACCTCTTTTCATCATAGGTTCCTGCCTTCTTGAAGACCTCGGCCGCGATGGGGACAGTGGAGTTGACAGGGTTGCTGATCATATTAACCAGAGCCTGATAAAACAGAAGAAACACCCAATTGCAAAATGCATGCATCAGAGATCAAATGGAATCATCATCATCATCATTATCATACAAACAAACAAACAGTAACAGGACCAAATATACAAATAAATAAACGTAGATTTGTAAATTAGGTAAGTGAGAGAGAGAGAGAGAGGGGGGGTAAAGAGAGGAAAAAGGGTAACGTACGTTGGGGCAGTACTTGGCAATGGCCTGACAGAGGCCCTTAACAATTCCAGCATTGATGTTGAAGAGATCGTCACGGGTCATGCCGGGCTTCCTGGGCACACCCGCGGGAATTATAACCACATCTGCTCCTTCTAAGGCTTTTCCCAGTTGCTCCTCCCCAACATACCCAGAAACCTTCATTTTTTAAATTAAAAAAAAAAAACAAAGAAACAAAACACAAAAGGAGAGAATACATAAGTATAAAATGTGAGATTTAATTTTACAAAAAAAAAATATCATGGAAAAGAGAGGACCTCAGATCTGGTGTTGATGTGGCTGACATCGGCTGCGACGCCAGGGGTGTTGGCGATATCGTAGAGGGAGAGGGTGGAGACAAGCGGGTTGAGCTTCATGAGGAGGGCGAGGGGCTGGCCTATCCCCCCGGCGGCGCCGAGGACGGCGACTTTACGGTCGGGGACGGACTCGGAGGAGAAGCCACGGCGGAGGAGGGATGAGGAAGAGGCAGTTGTGAGGGATTTCACAGATCTCAAGACGGATGATGTCCTCCTCATTGTGTTCGTGTTTTGGATTTGAATTGATGAGAGAAATGGGAAAGCAGAGAGTGAGTGAGTGGCGGAGGGTTTTAGGAAAGAGGAAAAAGCAAACAAGTTTGTTTGTTTACAGTACACACACTTCTCCACTTCACTTATTATTATTACCAAAGCTTTGAAATTGATACTCTCTCTCTCTCTCTCCCTCTTCCCATCGTATCCCTCTTTTATTTTCTCTTTTTTTTAAAAAAAAAATAAATAAATTCCTAAACTAACTGGGGCTACTAGATGTGGCACGTCTGTCAAGATGGAAATGCCGATGCCATCCCAATCCCCCTATGCGTCATTTCCTTTTATGCGCGCAACCCAACCCGTCCCCTATTCTTTCTGCCGTCACTCAATTTTGCAAAGGTCGTTAAACTCGGCCCGGCCATCGACCCAGCCAAGTTTAGGGGTCAAGAGAATCGGAATTTAACCGGGGGTCAAAAGGAGTAACTTAATTCTTCATAAATTTTATAAGAACGAAAAAAATTATAATAAAATATTCAATCCAAACCATTGATCTAAATGAGAGCAAATACTTAAAATGTATCATTACTTCATCCCATATGATTCGTTTCACTATCTAAAAAGAATTATGGAAATTAAATCCATTTGGGCAAACGTTGGAAAAATAGCCAGAAGTATGGACAAGTTGCCTCTCTTTTTTTCTTTGATCATGTATCACATCCATTAACTGCATCAAAATCTATTGGTCTTCTAACGAAATATTTTGACCAAAAGCCTTTGCTCATTAGACAAGATACAATAACAACAAGACAATACATTCATCCTGATGTCAAATTCTCAATCAACAAGAAGCATTTATAAGGGAAACTCCTCCTCGGATTGATGAGGATTATGTTAATTTCAAACCAGAAAGTAACAAGAGCAAATTTTCATGTGGGTACCAAAGTCATCCTCTCACGTCGATCTCCATAACCGGGCGTGAAGTTCTTGATTGCCACTACAGTCAATATCAACCCGCTAGCAAGCCAACCAAAGACCGCCTTCTATGTTCTCCTTTGTTCTCCACTTTCACCAACATCTAAGCATTTCTCCTCTTCTTCCTCAACGAGGCGGGAGTGACGAAGGCCGGGGGCCAGAGCAACAGCGTCTACAGCCGTGAGGGAGGTGGTGGCTAATAAATAATAATGTAATTAGGATAGGAGAGGAGCAAGCTAAAGAAGAGGAGCAGAGAAGGGAAGAAGAATTGAAGAATTGAATTCGCTAATTTGGGAATTAGAATACTAGTTAGGGTTTGGCGTTTTTATCTTTTTAAGTTGTTCGACAATCTTTTTTATTATTTTAGGGTAATAGGGTGGGAACAGTGTCGTTTACGGCAATTTTTTTTTAAAAAAAATGAGGGGATCTAATCAACCTGTACTCGGGTTTTGAAAAACCGGAAAACCCCGACCAAAACTGGGCAGGCCATAAGATCAAAGAACCGGAGGGCCTTTTGAACCGGCCTGGTCTCTGGGTCTCAATTAATCCGGTTGAACCGGTCGGGTGGGTCCGGTTTTAACAACCTTGCAATTTTGCTTTTCCCTATATTCACCAGATATTATTATCTTGGGGTAAGGATGGATTAGTCTCCATTCCAAAATAACAATATCGGATCGGATACCTAAATAGTTCGGATGCTTTTTCGGATATCAGTTCTATTTTAATTTTTGGTACCATAATTTTCCAGACGGATTTTCGGATCTCTATGGATACATTAACTTTCGAATTTTCGAAACGAATTTTGCGGATTTTCAGAATGGATCTTATTTAAACTACATTCAACCACAAGATAGATACAAAAATATAAGAAAATTCCTACCTAATTTACTATATAATGGATTAATTATGTGGCAAATTAAGACTAATCGTGTTTAGCTTTTAAAAGCAGCATTCCTAATGATTTTGATGATTAATATGTCTTTTTTATGATTAACAAACATTTTGATGAGCACTTGCACTACATAAGTTTTTGGCAGAAACATTTGGTTTTCCGCAGAAACCAAAAGCATGGAGATTTGGCTTCACCGAGTTGCAGGACAAGATGTCGCTTTCAGCTATTGATGCGCATGGTCGCAGAAAAGTAGTTGACAACTAAAATGTCGGTTATACTTACAGCCCAAAGGTTAGAAAAAGATCTGAACAGTGATCCTCCCATCCTCTAAATGACCAGGAAACTTTCGTGAACCATACTTATCATTTTTGGTAACCTTTTTGAAGAGTGTTGCTGCAAACTTGAAGATTAACCAGCTTTGGTTGTGCCTATGTGGACTGTTTTAATTGATGAAGCAAGAAGTCAACTTCTATGCCAACTGGACATCAAATAGCCGTTAAGGAACGAATTACCCCAACCTTAGAATCTATATATTGAGGACAGAAGCCTCACTGAAATTTAACGTATCCATTCAAGTGGAGGTACCTGGTGTTTGGAAAACTACTCTAAATTGTCTGTGTCTTATTGCNCCCCCCCCCCCCCCCCCCTCCCCTCTTTTTCTTAGTATTGTGGATTAACCTCCAAAGAAAAAAATCATGGCATATGAGGGAACAAGTATCAACAGAGCTCGATACTTTGATGGAGTGAACTTTGACTACTAGAAGTTCAGAATAAAGATCTTCCTTAAAGGAAAAGATCTGGAGATGTGCAACATTGTGCAGAATCTATATGCTAGACCTTAGAGGGATATCCAATTCTGCACTAAAGATGAATTGAGGAGAGCTAAGCTTGATACGCAAGACAAACATGTGATGCTCTGTGGCATCAGGGAAAGTGAGTTTCAACGAGTCAGTTCATGTAACACTGCCTATGAGATATGGAGGCTTCTTTGCGTTACACATGATGGTACCAACTAAGTAAAAGAGTATAGGCTCAATTGTCTAATGAGAGACTTTGAGCTCTTTTAAATGGATACAAGAGATGGATACACGCTTCACTATTCTCTATAATGGGCAAGCAACATTCAACAGACCAATTACTCATAGAAACAAGGTGGCAAAAATCCTCAGATCTTTATCCGAGGAGTGGGAGCTAAAAGTCATAGCTATTGAGAAAGCATAGAATCTGAACACTATCTCTTGTGATGAGCTTATCAATGGTTCAAAAGTTGAGGTGAAGGAGCCAAAGAAGAAAAAATTGGCTCTGAAGGCTGACCAAGAATCAAGTGTTGAGGGTGATGACTCGGATGTTGCATTACTCACTAAAAGTTTGTTAAATTTCTTCCAAAGAGGGAACAAATGAAAGGAAAGAGTCCAAAGGAGTAGCTGCTCAAAGTGCATATGAAGATCTTGAGAAAAAACTAGCTTGCAATTTAAGTACATGTGAAAGACTGATTAAAGAAGATGATATGCTAAAAAGTGAAGTAGAAGACTTGAAATGTTCTCTAAATAAATTTACGAAAGGAAGAGATAGTTTAAATATGCTACAAGTCAACAAAGACATTCTTTGGACAAAAGTGGAATTGGAGCAACTCACATGATTTTCAACAAACCAAATCTGCCTACTAAATTTGTCAAAGAGGAATCTAGAACCCTATATAGACCTAAATATCATGAGCGCTTGCATAGATCTGACATATCATACTATTATTATGGAAACATTGGTCATAGTATTAGATCTTGAGCTTATAGGAGAAGTAATAATTATGTGAAGTACATTTGGATTTTGAAAGGAACCAAATCTAACACTGAATGACCAAAGTTAGTTTGGGTACTTATAACCTAAGTATTTGATAGGAAACAAGGGATGAATGGGTACTTGACAGCTATGAGGATCTAGGCCAAATCTATCTGTTTGGCCTCCTAACCTTAATTGTGTGTCAACTGGAGTCGTTACCCTGATTATATTACTTGAAAAAATCTGGAGAAAAACCTTTAGGCATCACTTCAGTTAGGCAACCATTCAATATAAATGACTGATTTAGTGTACTAGAAATTGCTGGACTCAAGGGTTCTTTATAGGTAGGAAAGTGTTAGGCACCCTGCCCATGGTTGGGCCAAAGTTTGTGCAATAATTAAGTCAACGATGTATGTCTTGTGAATATTGTGCAAGTGTGAAAGCAAGGCACTTAATAAATAAATAATTGAAAAAATTAAAAGAAGCGGGGAGAAAGAAGGGAAAAGGAAAATATTTGGCTTGAGTCCCTACCACTAGAGGCCACCTACTGTAAACACTTAAATTTGGCCACCCACTTTTTATTAAATTGGACTTTATTATATGTTTTAACCCAAGGTTATAGCTTATTTAATGTTGGGCATAGAGTGTGTTAGAGGTTTAATTAGTGAAATATAGGAGCCCGCAAGAGAATAGCCTATTATAAATACTTTCTTGCAGTCCACTTTGGCTTTGGTTTTCGTCCAAAATCAGAATCTAAGATGTCTTTTATAGAATATGTGTAAAAATGGAAAGGAATGTCGATCTTGAGAAGATTTAGGGGAATTAATGATGATCAAAGATAATCTGGAGGAGTAATAATCAAGAAAAGAGAATATCTTACTCAGAGAATCTTTGATTCACGCAAAAAGATCAAATCAGGTCTGAATTAATGAGAATCGAATTCAAAAATGGTAAGACCGCGTACAGTAAAAGAGGCCCAGTGGACATCTCGCGAAGACCGCTAGGCCCAAGCAGCCATAGAAGGGAAGACCGCTGGGTTCCAACGGTCATGTCAAGATGACCGCATGGTACTGGCGGTCATGCAGACCTGATACGCGGACAATCTTAGATTTTCCAACTTTATGGGAATCCTACACGTTTTTTATCAGATTTTTAACGAGAATTCCGGCCATTGATGAGGTCCACGACCTCTGCACTCCAGAACTATATAAATGGGACCCTCTTATTCACTTCCAAGGGTTTAAAATTTTAAAGAGCACACATTCTCTACACACACCCTTAGAAACTCAAGGGAAGAACCAAACTTCAAATAGCTCGAAAACATATCAGAGAGGAAAAAGGAGAAGGAATCAGGTCTAGCACAAGCCCTGACTTGATGAAACGCCCGTATCCCAAATTAACAATAAAAATAGTAAAATAATAAGAATTGACCAAAATGCCCCTGAAACTTGGGATACGTAAACCAATGCCCAAAACATTATCTATAAACCTTATTAAACTGAGATGTCATAAAGAACAAGAGTAAACCGACTTATCAAGCCATAAACCAACCCGGCAAACAGCCGAAACAACATCAAGTATCAAACCCCGGCAACCCGCCGACAATGTAATCAAAAACAAGAATGACATCTCAATAGATTTCAATGTAGCGGAAGATAAAGATAAAATAAAAACAAGAGAAGAAAATGATATGCAAGTCAGCTCTATGGATCCAACCGGGAGAAGAAGCACAACTACCTGCTGGGATATCCACGTCCGTACTCGGGAAAGGAAGAGAGAAGTAGCACGCTAACTAAGGGTCTGAAAAACAACGGTGGCGATAATGTGAGTCGCCTACACAGTGAGCAGTATAAATCTAGTTATGTAGGTGTGCAAAGCAAGCATGAAAGGAGTGTAGAGAAACAAGCACTAGTAAGCAAACACACAATAACCAGTACCAACATGCCAACAACATATAAGCAGATAGTTTATGTTTTGCATCTATTTGTGTGTTAATTTTATCATTATATTTATTATTCAAGGCCCCTAACTGTGTGCGTCGAGCTCAGTCCCGTCTCAAGAGACAACCAGGGCGTAAGCCCAATATGACCAGGCATATAGCCCAAATATAATCACATAGAGAGAGAGAGAGAGAGAGAGAGAGAGAGAGAGAAAGAGGGGGGTAGAAAAGGGGAGGTAGAAGGAGGGAGGTAGAACCGGTCATCACAGACCCATATGCTAAACCGCATATACCATGTTATCCAGCATGCAATCCCGAGGGGTATCACTTCCCGCTCGAACCAACCGGTCATCAGCCCACAGTAGTATATCTTTTATAGTATATTATTCTTATTCATACTTAAGAGTTCATGTGTGCCAAAAAGTTATGATTTATCAGGGTTGTGTGAATTATTCATTAAATCAACATCCGGGCTTCCAACCCACATCACATCACATAGATCACCCAAAATCATATCACATGTTATATCTCATAACAGTTAAACAAGTCATGCTCGTCCAACAAATAGTAATACACAGGCACACAATACAGATCATGGCATGTTAGCAAACAAGGCATGTAACTCAGACAAACCAAACTAACAAGCACATGCAAATGAACATAAAAAGACATATAAAGTCACCTCAACGACGATTATCCTGTGGAGCTTTCCCCAAGACAGATCCTCCAGCTCCCGAGGTATTACCCGTGCCTGAATACCGGCACACACAATAATTACAAAGCAATTATAACAAACCGTGCATGCATGATACTTATATGCTCAACTGAGTAAAAACCCGACCCTAACTATCCGGTTATATGATTTCAGGGTCTAAGCCCAACAGGGTAACTCAAAAGAGATTGGGATCTAAGGTGCTCTGGGCTTAAGCCCAACTAAGTCCACAAACTATTCCTGGGCCTAAGGCCCATTCCTTATGTCCATAACGAGTTCCCGGGCCTAAACCCATCTCCTTAAATCTGAGACTATCCATTTATGTTATTGGCCTTGAGCCCATATCTTACAGTCCAGAATAACATACTTGTGCTAAAGAGTTAGGTTCTTAGGCCTGGGCCCGGTTTTCCTAAATGCCGTTCTAAGGTCATTCCCGAGCCCAAAAGTTAAACGACCTAAGATTCTATCCGTGTCGGTATATTTCTGGCCACACACTCTCACACCCCCGCACACGGTTTTCACTAAGTCTCAATTACATTAAATGTACATTAACTCGATTAAATCCATCATTATGTACAAATAAATCCGAGACTAAAAACCGGGAATAAATACCGTTAATGCCATGAAATTACTGTTTGCCTGAATAGTGACCCGAGCCCTCACCGGAAAATCCCGAGCTTCGCTGGATTCCGGTCAACTCGCCGAAAAACACCCACAACCGGAAAAAACCACCAATAACACGACTGCCACAGCCTGGAAATACACAATTTAATCAACGCAACGCCCCCTGTGGACAATACAAAACTAAGAAAATAATTTGGGTAATTATCCTTACCCGGAAAACAACTCAAACTGCCCGGAATCCGTCCACAGCCAACCCGAGCCTTAAAACCTCCGTGGAACTCGCTACCAGCACTAGACCTCTTCGGGATCGCAGCAACCCCGAGCCTGCAACCTTCCTGCCCGGAAAGGACCACCGGCAAAACCCGACACGGCCCACAGTCGACCCACGCAGACCACAACAACACCTGCTGCACCATCCACCGCCATCCAGCCACCGTCATACACACAAACCCACCATCGATCCAAACCAAACCACCAAAACACACATGCGCCGCCAACAATACAAAGCCACCAACAATCAGAACCCGGAAGAAAAGAAAGAAGAACAAAGGAGGGAAAAAGAGGTCCACGGCTTACCGGCAAACTGAGAGGATGTAGCGACGAGGCGAGCTGCAGCCCCACCGTGTCGTGCCCGAGCCAACCTCCTTCCTTTCCTATTGTTGGCGACGGCGACTTACCAGGGAACGGCGGCGTCTAATCGGGAAGAGAGGTTGTGAGGGTGAGATGTTGTTGATGACGAAAGTGAGGGAGGATGAAAAGGAAGAAAGGGATTTGGGGATAACCGATTGAAGCCACAAATCGGGGAAGAGGATTTTGTAGGAGAGAGAGAAGAGAGAGAGATAGAGTGAGCTGCGGCGGAAGAGAGAAAAAGAAGAAAAGGGGAGGAAGAGAAGGGAAAGGGGCTTAGGGTTTTGACCCGCCCGAGCCAAAACGATGTTGTTTGGCTTGGGCGCGGTCAACCCGCCCTTCCTGGTCAACCTTTTCCTTTTTTTTCCACATTTTCAAAACGACGTAGTTTAGACTAAAACTGCGGTAAACCCTGTTTCACCCCGAAACAAGTTCTTAAACCCGACAAAAACAGAACCCCCTATAATACCCACTTAAAATTAACATTTCCAAGGGAAATAATTAATTTCCACAACCAAAAACCCGGAAATACATCGAGGGTAAAATTGGAATAAAAATTTTGAAGATTTCTTAAATTAAATTGTGAAAATCCGGGCGTTACAGTTCCACCCCTCTTATTAAAATTTCGTCCTCGAAATTTACAAGGTCAGAAAAAGTCAGAACAAATGTGGATACTGCTCTCGCATATGGGACTCAGCCTCCCAAGTAGCCTCATTCGGGGAATGACGGCTCCTTCTGACCCGAACCATAAGAATGGTACGACTTCTCAACTGCTGCACCTCTTGAGCCAAAATCTCCACCGGCTCCTCAACATAGGTCAAAACCTCAGAAACCTCCACCTCTGTCGGGGATACAACATGACTAGGATCAGACCGATAACGCCTCAGCATCGAAACATGGAATAAATTATGTACGCGCGACAGCTCCTCCGGCAAAGCCAACTTGTAGGCCAGCGGACCAATCCGCTCCATGATCTCATATGGACCAATATAACGAGGGCTAAACTTGCCCTTCCTCCCAAACCGGATAACACCTCTCCAGGGAGCAACACGGAGGAAAACTCTGTCACCTACACTGTACTCCATCTCCCGACGATGCTTATTAGCAAAACTCTTTTGCCAGTCCTGAGCAGCTCACATGCACTGCTTGACCACCACGATCTGTTCAACAGTCTCCTAGACTAGGTCCGGACCAACCACCCGTCTCAGACCTTCCCCATCCCAACAGATCGGACTATGACACTTCCGCCCATAGAAAGCCTCATAAGGCGCCATACCGATACTGGAGTGATACCCGTTGTTATAAGCAAACTCAACTAACGGTAATGTCTCATCCCAAGAACCACTGAAGTTGAGAACACAAGCTCTAAGCATATCCTCCAATGTCTGTATCGTCCTCTCTGACTGCCCATCGGTCTGCGGATGGATTGCAGTACTGAAATTCAGCTTAGTACCCAAAGCTGATTGTAAGCTTTTCCAGAAGTGGGAAGTAAACCTCGGATCTCTGTCCGACACAATGGATAGTGGAACTCCATGTAAACAGACAATGCCCAAAACATACAACCTTGCCAGCTTATCCATTGTATCCGTCTGCTGAATCGGTAGGAAATGAGCTGACTTGGTCAACTTGTCAACCCAGATGGCATCATGTCGACCCCGGGTCCTCGGTAGCCCGATTATAAAGTCCATAGTGATATGCTCCCACTTCCACTATGGAATAGCCAAAGATCTCAACTTGTCGGCAGGAGCCTAATGCTCGGCTTTCACCTGCTGACAAGTTATACAACGAGCCACAAACTCCGCAACATCCTTCTTCATCCCGGGCAACTAATAATGACTCTTCAAGTTCTGGTACATTTTGGTGCTCCCCGGATGCATAGCATATGGCGCATTATGCGCTTCATCCATGATCCATTTTCTCATGTCATCGATGTCCGGAACACACAACCAATCACCGGTCATCAAAGCACTGTAACACCCCGGTTTTTCGTTTTTGGATTTATAAAGAAAATTCCGAATTTCGGTAATGGAAATAAAATTTAATTTAATTCCCTTTGGATTTATTAATTTTAAGCAGTAATATGTCATTTTTGGGCTTCGTCGGACCCAAACCGTGTTTCGGGATGAAACACGACGTTTATCGTAGTTTTAATCTAAACTACGTCGTTTTGGGTTATAATAAAAAAAAAAACGTTGACTGAAGTGGGTTGACCGCGCCCCAGCCCGAAACGACGTCGTTTCGGGGCTGAGCCGGCCAACCCTAAAACCCTCTTTCCCCCTTTTCCTCTTTCTTCTCTCCTTCTTCACTTTTCTTTTTTTTTCTTTCTTCTTCCCGTTTCCTTCCCACTCAGCCGTCGTTGCCCAACGTCTCTTGTCTCCACAATCAGCTTCCCTCCACCATGATGCCAACGGCTCTTGTCCCCCCACAATTCCCTACCTCTCCTTTCACACACTCTTATTCTTCTTTCATTTCCTCTACCCTCTCTCACACACAAACCGGAACCACCAGACCTCTGCTCACGATGTCACCATCATCTCTTCTCCCTTAAACAACCTCACCGCCATCCTTCTTTTTCTCTTCAATTCGCCACCGTTGAGGGACGAAGAGCAGACAGTAGAGAGGAGGCTCGACGAGGCATCGTTTTCGGTCCTTGTTGTCGGTGTTGGTAAGTACTCCTCGCCTCCCTTGTGTCCCGTCTTCCTCCTTTCAGTTTGACGGCCGACTAACCGAGGTGGATTTGTTGCCGGAGTATTGTTTCGGTGGCCGGTCGGGGTGCAGTTGGTTGAGCCGTCGGCTGTTTGTGGTGGTGGCTGTGCCTCGGTGGTTGTTGGTGGATGCGGGTTTGCTCGTGCTTGGCCGGAACTGGATGCTGTTGGTGTAGTAGTCGAGTTTTGAATTTGAGTGGTGGTGTGTTTGGATTGGATTTCGTGGGTGGTGGCTGGTAGTCGTGTGGGGTGTTTTGGCTGTGGGTGTGTGCCGTCGGTACTCGCAGGGTGGCCGTGTGTGCGTGTTCGGGCTGCTGCCTTTCACGGGCTCTATTCCGGCAGTGGGCAGAACCGGCGTGAACAATATTCTCCAGTAAGCGATTTCTTCCCTTCTTCAATTCGCTTGGAGGTTCTGTGATTAAATTAATTGATGGATGATTGTTGTCTGGAGACGGGGATTGAATGTGAGTTGTGATTTTTTTCAACTTTGGCAGTTTGTTAAGCTTTCCGGCATTTCGGGTTACTGTTCCGGCGAGGTTGGCCGGAATCCGGCGAAGGTGTATTGTTCCCGCGAGGGCTCGGGAATTTTCCGGCGAAGGCTCGAATTCTGCCTAACGGATAGATTGTCTCGTTTTACGAGTGTTAGACGGTAATCACCTATGTTTGTCTCGGTTATGCCATGTATTTAAATTTTAGAATTTATTCACCGAAATACATTTATTTATATATTTTTAGTGAATTGCGGTTTACCGAGAGCGGAGAGTTAGAGTGTGTGTGGCCGGGAGAACTTACCGACACGTAGAGAATTTAGGCAGATTAACCTAGGGCTCGGGATGGCTTTAGGACGGTTTTAGGAAAAACCGAGCCCAGGCCCATTAATCTCAATTTGAAGCTAAAAGGTTTTAAATGGACTTAAAGTTACGGACTTATGACCTAATGACGGGTAATTAAATTCACGAACATTAAGAACGGGCTCGAAGCCCAATTTCATAATCGGTAAAATTTGGACTTAAGGAAGTGGGCCCACGGCCCGGAATTTGTGATTAAGGATTTAGTGGGCTTTAGGACGGTTTTAAATGGACTTAAAGTTACGGACTTATGACCTAATGACGGGTAATTAAATTCACGAACATTAAGAACGGGCTCGAAGCCCAATTTCATAATCGGTAAAATTTGGACTTAAGGAAGTGGGCCCACGGCCTGGAATTTGTGATTAAGGATTTAGTGGGCTTTAGGCCCGAGAACCGTTAATGAACTTAGACCGACGAACCTTAGATTCCTAATCATTGGAGTTAGGGAAAAGAAAATATTCTTTTGGACTTAGACCCGGAAGTCTTATAATCGGATAGTTAGGGTCGGGAGTTACTCGATTAGAGTATACAATTAGCTTACATACACGTTTTTATTCCTAAAATTGGTTTAGTGATTATATTATGTGCCGGTATTCAGGCACGGGAGATACCTCGGGAGCTGTAGACTCGGATCGGGGAGAAGTCATAATCTGCATTTTGAGGTGACATTACAAGTCTTTTATATATGTTTTGTGAATGCATGTTGGTGTGGTTTGCTTGTTTACTTTCCTTGTTTGCTACATGCGATGATTAGAATTTGTATACCTGGTTGTTCTCACATGCCTAATTTCTATATGAAAAACTGTTATGAAATGTAACATGTAATATGCTTTGGTGATAGTGAGTAGTTATGGGCCGAAGGCCCGGATTAAACAGGGACACATACCATTCACACTTCCCTGAAAGACATAATGTACTTCAACAGAAATGTAAAGTGTAATTAAGAATAAAATACTAAATTCTACTGTGGCGTCGGTTGGTAGCCCCGAGGGAGGGTTGGGTACCCTCGGGTCACATTATGCTGTTTAGCATGCCCAGGGGATGTAGGTGCACCCCTGGAAGACTTGCACCGGTTAGGTGTGTCTGAGTGCACCCTCAGGTAGCTAGCGGCCACTCGAGATTTATCAGTGGTTTTTGGCCTCAGAATCTACCCCTTCTGAGGTTCGACATTTGGGTTTCACACCCTGATCAGATCAGATGCGCTACCGAGACTTGACTCACAGTAGAGGGCCCATAATGATAAAAATAATAATTATAATAATTAAAATATCGCATCAAATCTAAATAGTAAGAACAATAATACAATAAGATGTTTATGTGTTGGTGTGTGATTCTGATTTGCTTGTATGCTGTACTTGTGCTCGTGAGCTACTCACCCTACGAGCATGACTTCACTTTCATGTATACTTAGACTTTTAATGATCACTGAGTAGGCGACTCACATAATCGCCACCGTTGTTTTTTCAGACTTTAGTTAGCGTGCAGACTCATTTATACCTTCGACTCGGAGTTCAGACGCAGACACTTCAGCAGGTAGTTGTGCATCATCTCACGGTGGGATCCATAGGGCCATATGCATGATATTTTCCATCTTGATTTTTTTTTATTATTATTTTCATCTTCCGCTGCATGATAATTAAATTCGAGATGTCATAAATGTTCTACCTTATATCGGCGTTTTGCCGGAGTTAGATTTTGTGATATTAGTTCGGCGTGATGCCGTGGTGGCTTACGACTTGATAAGCCGGATTACTCATTTCATTTTATGACGTCTCGATGTTTATAAATTGTTACATGGAAAATGTTTGTATGCCAAAGCATCGGTTTTTGTACCCCAGGGAAACAAGAGTATTTTGGTAACTCTTTTTCATTTAATTATTTTATTTTATCAAATTGGGGTACGGGCTTCTACAAGCGCCATCCTCCCGGACATAAAAACTAGAACTCTCTCCACCGAGAGCCTTTTCCCGCAACTCCGCTAAATGAGGATCACCAAACTGCAACTCTATGATCTTATCCCGCAAGGTCGGCAGGATGCTCAAACTGGCTAGCAATGCTCCGGTGACATCCACCTCCAACTGTGCATCCAACGACCTCAGCTCCACTAAGGAAGGCAATGCATAAGAAACCGGGTCCTCATCCGCAGAAGCAATTCTCTTCCAGCTCAATGCATCTGCAACCATATTGGCCTTGCCCGGATGGTACTCGATAGTACAATCATAATCCTTGAGAAGCTCAATCCAGCGTCTCTGCCTCATATTAAGCTCCCTTTGGGTCATGATGTACTTCAAACTCTTGTGATCTGTGAAAATCCGACACTTCTCACCTTACAGATGGTGTCTCCAGATTTTCAAAGCAAAGACCACAGCAGCTAACTCCAGATCATGGGTCGGATAGTTTTTTTCATGAGTTCTCAACTCCTTGGAGGCATAAGCAATCACCCGACCCTCCTGCATCAAAACACTTCCCAAGCTCATACCAGAAGCATCACTGAACACCGTGTACTCCACTCCGGGTCTCGGAACAGTCAAAACTGGTGCAGAAGTCAACCAACTCTTCAACTCCTCAAAACTTTTCTGGAAACGATCATCCCAGACAAAGGTACAGTCTTTCCTCAACAGCTTTGTCATGGGACCCGCTATCAAGGAGAAACCCTCAATGAATCTCCGGTAATAACCAGCAAGTCCAAGAAAACTTCGTATCTTCAGTACATTCTTCGGTGGCTCCCAATCCATGACTGCGTTAATCTTGGCCGGGTCCACCTTAATGTCCTCACCGGACACAAAATGACCAAGAAACGCGACCTCATCCAACCAAAACTCGCACTTGCTGAGCTTGGCATAGAGCTGTTTTTCTCTCAACCTCTGCAAAACCTTTCTCAAGTGGTCCTCATGTTCGGACTTACTACTCGAGTAGAACAGAATATCATCAATGAACACTACCACAAACCGGTCCAAAAATTCATGAAAGACCTGTTGCATCATACACATGAACACTGTCGGTGCATTCGTCAGCCCAAACGGAACAACCACAAACTCATAATGACCATACCGAGTGCGGAATGCAGTCTTCGGTATGTCTTGCTCTGCAATCCGAACCTGATGGTAACCAGATCGCAAGTCAATCTTCGAGAATACAGATGCACCCTGCAACTGATCGAACAAGTCATCGATCCTAGGCAAAGGATACTTGTTCTTCACAGTCACCTTGTTCAACTATCTATAGTCCACACACATCCGCATACTGCCATCCTTCTTCTTCACAAGCAAGACCGGGGCACCCCAAGGTGAGATGCTTGGTCTAATGAAACCCTTATCCAACAACTCCTCCAGTTGTTTCTTCAACCCCTAAAGTTCTGTCGGAGCCATTCTGTAGGGCGGTATAGAAATAGGTGCAACTACTGGTACCAAGTCAACTGTATACTCCACCTCCCGCTCCGGAGGCAACCCAGGTAGATCATCAGGAAATACATCAGGAAACTCCCAAACAATCGGAATATCCTCCACTCTAGGTACTGACACCGAAGAATCGACCACATGAGCTAGAAAAGCATCACAACCCTCTCGGATCATCCTGAAAGCTTGGATGGTCGAAATACAACACGCCGATAGGGCTCTTCGTTCTCCAACGAACACCATTCTTTGCCCCAATAGAGAAGATAAAGAAACTTCCCTGGCCCGACAATCAACTACTGCCTGGTGTCTAGACAACCATTCCATGCCTAAGATAACATCAAACTCTCCCAAGTCCATGACAACAAGATCAGAAAGGAAACTCTCACTGTCATACTCTATCGATACATCTCTACAAACTCGATCAACAACTACTATATCACATGTAGGTAAACGGACTCTCAGGGGTCTACTAAGGTTATCATCCTCTATGTTATGCGTGGTCATGAATGCACGTGATACAAAAGAGTGTGTTGAGCATGGATCAACAAAAGCATGTGCATACTGACCGAAAACCATAAATGTACCTACTACAACCTCTGGGGCATCAGCAGCCTCCTCCCCGGGTGATGGCATAAACCCTAGGAGGTGCAGCACTCTGAGTCGCACCCTCGCAGTTCGAAGCTCCAGAACCCCCTCGACCTCGACCCTGCTGTCCGCCACCCCTGTTCGGTCCAGAAGAAGCAGCACCACTGGCTACAGAACTCTACACCGTATACTGGGAACCACTGCCACCACTATCTCTAATCCACTTGTAACATGCTGACTTCTGGTGTCCCAGCTTATTGCAATACCAGCATGTACCCGAAAATCGTGCCGAGGAACCCCGTCCCTAAGATCCAGACTGATAGGACCGTCCTCCCGAGGATCTGTCGGGTCCACCCTGATAGTTCTGCCCTCGGGACTTCTTCGAACCTCGGTAAGAAGAGCCCTGTCCACTAGAATAGTCTGCATCTTTGGCATCAGAGTACTGTCTCTTCTGTCCAGAAGCAAATGACTGCTTTCTCTGCTCGGTTGCCAGAGCCTCCTTCCCGATCAACTGAACCCTCTCAACGTCAAAAGCAGTCTCACAAACAGCCTCCCAAGTCCTGTGGCTTCCACCAGCCACAGCTATCGCTAAATCAGTACGTAGGGCACTAACAAACCGCCTACACTTAGCCACCTCATCGGGCACAAACTTCTTGGCGTAAGAGAGAAGGATGTTGAACCGGATCTTGAATGCCGATACCGACTCATCTGGCCCCTGCTTCACCTCCAGAAACTGCTTTTTCTGCCCCTCCAGAAAACCAACAGTGAGAAACTCCATGTAGAATTTCTCTTTGAAATCCTCCCATGGCATCTCCATCGGCCTCGGTAGGTTGGCCACAAGTTCCTGCCACCATGTCAATGCATAACCCGTGAACTTATGTGCCGCAAAACGAGCCTTGTGCTCAGGTGCACACGTGAACTTCTCCAGAACATTCTCCACCTGGCGGAACCAAACATCGAACTCCTTGGCTTCGCCCTCCTCACCCAAGAATTCCTTGACCGCTGACTTATCCATATGCTTATATCCGCTCTCCATACCACCTGCCGCAGCAGGTGCAACCGGTTGAGCACCCTGCTGCTGCTGCTGAAACTGGTGGAACTGTTGCCACTGTAAGAAAGCCTGATACTGCTGGAATGCTGGGTCCACAACAGGTGGTACGGGTGGCACTACATTCTGTTCTCCTTCACCTGCAGCATCATTCCCTGCTGCATTATTGTTCCCCTGGCCAATGGGAACCTGCATCACCAACACGTTGTCGGAGACATGAGTAGCGGCGTCATCCTCAGCATTATGCTGCCCCTGGTGATCCATATCAACGCCTATATGAATGCAAATGGGTCAAAAACACTTTTAAAGTTATAAATCCGGAAACAAGCTTAAACACAGAAATCACTTTGAAAGCAAAGTTTAAAACACTTTTAAAACCAAGGATCTGAAGCCTACTCCGCTACCAAGCTGAAACGCCCGTATCCCAAATTAACAATAAAAATAGTAAAATAATAAGAATTGACCAAAATGCCCCTGAAACCTGGGGTACGTAAACCAATGCCCAAAACATTATCCATAAACCATACTAAACTGAGATGTCATAAAGAACAAGAGTAAACTGGCTTATCAAGCCATAAATCAACCCGGCAAACAGCCGAAACAACATCAAGTATCAAACCCTGGCAACCCACCGACAATGTAATCAAAAACAAGAATGACATCTCAACAGATTTCGATGCAGCGGAAGATAAAGATAAAATAAAAACAAGAGAAGAAAATGATATGCAAGTCGGCTCTATGGATCCAACCGGGAGAAGAAGCACAGCTACTTGCTGGGATATCCACGTCCGTACTTTGGAAAGGAAGAGAGAACCAGCACGCTAACTAAGGGTCTGAAAAACAACGGTGGCGATAATGTGAGTCGCCTACTCAGTGAGCAGTATAAATCTAGTTATGTAGGTGTGCAAAGCAAGCTCGAAAGGAGTGTAGAGAAACAAGTACTAGTAAGCAAACACACAATAACCAGTACCAACATGCCAACAACATATAAGCAGATAGTTTATGTTTTACATCTGTTTGTGTGTTAATTTTATCATTATATTTATTATTCAGGGCCCCCTACTTTGTGCGTCGAGCTCGGTCCTGTCTCATGAGACAACCAGGGCGTAAACCCAATATGACCAGGCATATAGTCCAAATATAATCACAGAGAAAGAGAGAGAGACAGAGACAAAGAGGGAGGTAGAAAGGGGGAGGTAGAAGGAGGGAGGTAGAACCGGTCATCACAGACCCATATGCTAAACCGTATATACCATGCTATCCCGCATGCAATCCCGAGGGGTATCACTTCCCGCTCGAACCAACCGGTCATCAACCCACAGTAGTATATCTTTTATTGTATATTATTCTTATGCATACTTAAGAGCTCATGTGTGCCAAAAAGTTATGATTTATCAGGGTTGTGTGAATTATTCATTAAATCAACATCCGGGTTTCCAACCCACATCACATTACACAAATCACCCAAAATCATATCACATGTTATATCGCATAACAGTTAAACAAGTCATGCTCGTCTAACAAATAGTAATACACAGGCACACAATACAGATCATGGCATGTTAGTAAACAAGGCATGTAACTCAGACAAACCAAACTAACAAACAAATACAAACGAACATAAAAAGACTTATAATGTCACCTCAACAACGATTATCCTGTGGAGCTTTCCCCAAGACAGATCCTCCAGCTCCCGAGGTATTACCCGTGCCTGAATACCGGCATACACAATAATTACAAAGCAATTATAACAAACTATGCATGCATGATACTTATATGCTCAACTGAGTAAAAACCAGCCCATCCCTTTAAATCTGAGACTATCCATTTATGTTATTGGGCCTTGAGCCCATATCTTACAGTCCAGAATAACATACTTGTGCTAAAGAGTTAGGTTCTTAGGCCTGGGCCCGGTTTTCCTAAATGCCGTTCTAAGGTCATTCCCGAGCCCAAGAGTTAAGCGACCTAAGATTCTATCCGTGTCGGTAAATTTTTGGCCACACACTCTCACACCCCCGCACACGGTTTCCACTAAGTCTCAATTACATTAAATGTACATTAACTCGATTAAATCCATCATTATGTACAAATAAATTCGAGACTAAAAACCGAGAATAAATACCGTTAATGCCGTGAAATTACTGTTTGCCTGAATAGTGAGCCCTCGCCGGAAAATCCCGAGCTTCGCTGGATTCCTGTCAACTCGCCGGAAAACACCCACAACCGGAAACAACCACCAACAACACGACTGCCACAGCCTGGAAATACACAATTTAATCAACGCAACGCCCCCTGTGGACAATACTAAACTAAGAAAAGAATTTGGGTAATTATCCTTACCCGGAAAACAACTCAAACTGCCCGGAATCCGTCCACAGCCAACCCGAGCCTTAAAACCTCCGTGGAACTCGCTGCCAGCACTAGACCTCTTCGGGATCGCAGCAACCTCGAGCCTGCAACCTTCCTGCCCGGAAAGGACCACCGGCAAAACCCGAGACGGCCCATAGCCGACCCACGTAGACCACAACAACACCCGCTGCACCATCCACCGCCATCCAGCCACCGTCACACACACAAACCCGCCATCGATCCAAACCAAACCACCAAAACACACACGCGCCGCCAATAACACAAAGCCACCAACAATCAGAACCCGGAAGAAAAGAAAGAAGAACGAAGGAGGGAAAAAGGGGTCCACGGCTTACCGCAAACCGAGAGGATGCAGTGACGAGGCGAGCTGCAGCCCCACCGTGTCGTGCCCGAGCCAACCTCCTTCCTTTCCTCTTGTTGGCGACGGCGACTTACCAAGCAGCGGCGGCGTCTAATCGGGAAGAGAGTTTGTGAGGGTGAGATGTTGTTGATGACGAGAGTGAGGGAGGATGAAAACGAAAAAAAGGGATTTGGGGATAACCGATTGAAGCCATAAATCGGGGAAGAGGATTTCATGGGGGAGAGAGAAGAGAGAGAGAGAGAGTGAGCTACGACAGAAGTGAGAAAAAGAAGAAAAGAAGAAAACGGGAGGAAAAGAAGGGAAAGAAGGGAAAGGGGCTTAGGGTTTTGACCCGCCCGAGCCAAAACGATGTCGTTTGGCTTGGGCGCGGTCAACCCGCCCTTCCTGGTCAACCTTTTCCTTTTTTTTTCCACACTCCCAAAACGACGTAGTTTAGACTAAAACTACGGTAAACCCCGTTTCACCGCGAAACAAGTTCTCAAACCCGACGAAAACAGAACCCCCTATAATACCCACTTAAAATTAACATTTCCAAGGGAAATAATTAATTTCCACAACCAAAAACCCGGAAATACATCAAGGGTAAAATTGGAATAAAAATTCCGAAGATTCCTTAAATTAAAATATGAAAATCGGGGGAGTTACACTTGACCTCAACCGAAAGAAATACCGCAGAAGGCTTAGAGAAGTTCAGAATCGATGTGGCTCTTGATTTCAACAAGGAAGCTTTGGAGAAGGCTAAAGCATAGAAGCAACAAGAAGTGGAACCCAGCCTTGAGACCACGACATGCAACCCTATGTTGGAGTGCAATCTACCGGGTAATATTTTTCACTCTGGCGTTCTAAATCCCAAACCTTTGAACATGATTTTGCCCAGTACTATGTTCTCTGTCCAAACCACACCTGTAGGACAGAAACCATTATCTACTACCGAAAAATGGATCTTAGAACGGTTTGTTGATGTGGATAGATCAATTTCTAAGCGTATTGCAGAAGTTGAGTTTGGAAGTGATTTGGTTGATGTGGATACTGCCTTTAAGAGTCTTTTGAGTAGGCTTAAGGTGCCTTCAGGTCAAGATGCTGGTAGTTTCCTTGGGAAAAAGAAGAAAGAGTTGGGTGGTTTGTTTTCTGGTTTGTTGGTTGATGAGACTAGACCATACGAGGATCCAGAGAAGGATATTGCTGAGAAAGAGAAGGATATGATGGATGAGTTAGAGAAGGTTGCCTCTCAGATGCAAAAGTTGAAGGATTTGGTTACTGAAGAAACTAGATCCATGGCCAAAAAAGCGGGTACAGAAGCTGTGGTGGTTCCTGAAGAAATTATACAATCTATGCAACACTAACTCAAAGAAAGAGCAGCCTGAGAAGGAACCAATGGCGTATCTGAATGTTGCTCAGGAGGAAGGTTCTAAGGACAATGAGCTGAATGGGTTGACTTTAACTCAAGTGGTGAAAATTGTTGAGGAAGCAGCAAAAGCGACTTAACAGCCACCAACAGATGATGAAGTTGCTGACAAACCAACTAATGAGGAAAGTAACAAAGACAAGGGAAATGATGTTGAATCAGAGTCTAATAACAAGAAGGCTCTTGAAGAAAAGAGGAATGCAGAACAGGAGCAATATTCCTCTATTAAAAATCCAGAGAAATCCAAAAAAAAAGAAGGTTGTGGTTTATGCAAAACCACACAACAAACTGTGAGAAAGCTTAGTACCCATTTACAGTTTAAGACAGTGAGCAAGAAAAGTGACAAATAGAAGGCCATTCAAATTGACTATGAGAATATTGATGATGATTCTACTAAAAAGACTGAAAAGGCAAGGCATGTTGAGATGTTCAAGAAAGGAAGAGAACTGAAGAAAATTATGATAATGAAGAAAAACATGGTGGTTCTGAGAAAACCATTAATGAAGAAAATGATGATAATGAGGATGTTGGAGAGGAACAAGCCGATGACAGTGACCATGATAAGGAAACTAATGATGATGATGAGGACGATGAAGAGGAGGATGACCAAGAGAAAGTGGATGAAGAAACCGAAGAGGATCCAGTTTTATGATGATGAGAAAGAAGAGGATAATGATGATGAAGAGAGTGTTGTTCCTTCAAAGAAGAAAGCCAAAACTGATCCTAAGTCCAAGAAAGTAGGAAAGCCTGAGAAGAAGGAAGAGGAAGGAGTAGAAGTTCTGAAATATGTGAAGGCATTCAATGTCGTCTTAGAGGATTTTGAAGCTCTTGGGGTTATAAAAGTGCTGAAAGACTTCAAGCTTGATTACTTGGCAACATTAAAGAAACCAGCTTTATGAGAAGCTTGTTGAGGAATTCTACACAAACACGTTTGTCAAGAAAGATGCTTAAGGGAATATCGAGTACATCAACACTAAGCTGAAGGGGAAATCAGTGAAGATCACAGCCGATAGCTCAAACAAAGGGCCTATCAAGTATTATAATACCTCTTCCGGAAAACCTGCCAACATTGCTCATACATACAACTTTGCTAGGCAAATAAAGCTGATTTATGGGAATCAAAGCAAGAAAGGAGACTACAAGGACGTGAATCCTTTTACTAGAGCACTCATGTTTATGCTTATCAGGGTGGTTTTGTTGCGACCATGGCACAAGACCACTATTAAGAGCCAAGATATGTGGATTCTTGCCTGCATGATGAAGAAGAGCTCGGCGTGCTTTGCTCATTTGATCTTACACCATATGGAACTATACAAGGAGCGAATTTGTGGTCTTATCATCACTGTCCCAACCAAATTGGATATTCCCATTCCCCTTGACACCAATGACTGGAAAACTCTATCTAATATGGGGATAAAGCTAAATGCTAAGAGTGAGTTTGGGATCATAAAAACTGGTGATGGTAGCAGAAAGGATCCTAAGTATGATGATCTTGCTACACGGGTTAGTTATGTTGAGAAGGATGTTCAAACTTTGCGCGAGGATTTGAGACCTTCGAAGCTAATGTGATGAAAAAATTGACCAGATTGTCTCTACTATGCCTCCAGCCACTTCTGATGAAGAATGAAACTTCTTTAAAATCTGATGCTCCTAGGGTCATGGATTGCATCTAGGTTAGATCATGGTTTCATGTATGGTTATGTTATTTGGTTTTTATCATGGTTTCTATCTTTTGGTTATTACTTATGCGTATTTCTGGATATTTACACTACTCTTTTGGATTTTATGTTATATTGCCGCATGTTGATGGATATTATATTTTTCTATATTGTGTGATTTTGTTCATATCCCTTGTTTGTTGATGCCTAAAGGGGAGAAAATATGTGATGTGGTTTTGTTAAAACCGTACACTACTTTGAGAGTTTGTTGTGCTACTTCGTTGTATGTCTATTGAATCTCTCATGCAGGAATTGAAACTCTCAGGGGGAGTTTTTGGCTAAGTAAGCCAAATATGTTTATGAGCTTAAATTTGATTATCCCTATCGGATTGTAAAATTACTTTGAATAAGGGGAGCAACAAAATAAAGGGAGCTTATTAAGTTGTTTATGAATGTTATCTAACCTTGGTTTTGCAGAAATCAACATGTGTTTCTCATCATAAAGAAAGGGAGATTGTTGGCCTAAACATGGACTAATTATCTTCTTAAGCTTAATTAGTGAACTAACCATGTTTAGAAATGGTTTAGGATTAATTTTGATAATTAACAAACTACTTGGATGAATATCTTGTATATACATTATGTTGATTAAGTTTGCAGCAGGACACATGGTTTCGGAGGAAACCACAAGCATATGTAGAAAGGATGGTTTCGATAAAAACCACGAGCTGTCACTATCGTACTTTCGCTGCAACTTGCGTGTGGTCATCACAAGTATTAAAACACAACTCCCAACGGTCTAGATTGGTAAACAAGTAAAAGAAAAGGTGCAGAAGACTTTCTCTCTCAACTCTCACTTCACTTAAAGAAGGTGGTCTCCTTGGTGGTCCAAACTCTCCAGATTTGGTAATACTTTGCAACCAAGGAGTTGAAAAGCAGATATGGTCCCAACTCGAACTGCAAGTGAACTCAAGTAAAGTTTAGGATTCAAGGAGCCATTGGAAGACTTCCCCCAAGACTAAGAACTATATAAGAGGGTTCAAAATACCTCCGAAACCGATCCCAATCATTTTGAGCAAATTCTGAGTTTGAAATTTGAGCTTACACATGCGGTTTCTAATTTGGTTTTATTGTTGTAATCAAATCCATTGAAAGGATAGTTGTTAGGCAACTTGATTTAATTTTGTTGAAAACTCAAGTCGAAGATTAAATTTGAGGGTAGCTTAGAGCTTAGCCTGCAAAAGCTTATTGTTGTAAAGGTTAAGGTTGAACCCAAAAAAAACCTAAGGAGAGTGAGTATTTGAAATCTTAAATGAAGGTCCTTTAGATAGTGGAGGTACCTAGTGAAGGGAAACTACTCTAAAATCTCTTGTGCCCATTTCTCTTTCCTAACTTACTTCTCTTCTTTGATTAATTCTTACTATTGCAGCTGAAATTCTTGCCACTGTAGTCCAGTGTGTGATTTCAGTAGAAACCATGTCCAAACTTAAGTAAAAAAAAAAAAACCTAATTTACCCCCTCCTAGACATCTTTGGACCTACATATTTAAGCAAACAGGGTTTCACATTAGATTACCTTTGGAAAGAAAAAGACTCAATTATCTCGGCAACAAAGATTGCCAATTAACCGAAAAGGTAGATTGCCCCTTCTACTACTAGAATTGCATCTAAGAAAACAGTTACCTCCAAAATGAAACATGCTCTGGGTTATGTTTCTACTGTTGAATAGTGATGGTGTGTTTTTATCCCACATCGGTTAAGAAGTGGGTTTGGAGAGTTTTGTTTTGTTATAAATAGAACTCCCTCTTCCCTTAGTTAATCATCCCAAACACTTTGAGTATAGTTGTATACCAACAATTGTACAAAACACTCTTCTCTTAGTAAAGCGAGCAGGCCTCCTTAGTGGTGCTCCGGAGACGTAGGCAAAATTGGCCGAACTCCGTTATCAATTTTTGAGTGTGTTCTTTCTTTATTATTCCGCCTTTAATTTCCGCATTTGTTTAATTTTGCTTAGTATTCAACATTGGCCGGCTAAGCGCCTTATCTCTTTATTGGCTGGCAAAGCCGCCTTGTTCTATTTGTTGGCTGGCTAAGCCGCCTTTGTCAGACATAGGTTATGAATTAAAATACTGTGCAAGTGAGTCCTGTCTAGGAGGCTGGGTTTTAAGTGAATCATTATTCCTCCAGTCTTTCTTGGGGATTTATCTTGGAATGATAATTCTGTCTAAGGAGATAGGCTAGGCCATCTTTCTTGGGAATTATCGAATCAGTTCAATTCACTAGTTTGTTGTAGTGGGGAATTTACCCGAGTTTTCCCAAAAAGTGGTAGCGGAGCCGAAGGTTCGTTCTTTGGGCTATTTAAAATTGTTGAATACTATCTTTTGATTTTATAATGGCGGAAGCAGGTTCAAAACAGGCTACATTAAGTACACAGTCAAGAGAGATGGCTTCCACATCCAGATGGTTGAGGATCCCAGTATCTAGTTCGAAGCTTGCTGTGGAGATAGTTGACGGTACCGGTCATTTTGGCATATGACAGTGTGAGGTCCTTGACTCGCTATTCCAGCAGGGACTTGATGTTGCTATTGAAGAAGAGAAACCTGACGATATCAATGACAAGGAGTGGGCCGACGTAAACAAGTTGGCATGCGGAACAATTCGATCGTGCTTGTCCAGGGAGCAGAAATATGCATTCAAAAATGAAGTTTCTGCACACAAACTGTGGAAGGCATTGGAAGACACTTTCTTGAAGAAGAGTGGTCAGAATAAGCTTTCTGTTTTGGCCTTGTGTGTCCATAACTCAAAATAGGTGACCTAACGGCCGCCGCCCGACTAAACATACCAATAGTCACCAGATTCATATGGGCATGAAGAAGAGATTGTTCCGGATCGAGTATCGACCAGGTTCTACGATGAATGAACACATCACTTTGTTTAAAAAATTAGTAGCAGACCTGTTCAATTTAGATGTTGTATTTGAAGATGAAGATTTGGCATTGATGTTGTTATCATCTCTTCCCGATGAATTTGAACATCTGGAGACTACACTACTTCATGGGAAGGAGAATGTATCATTAGAAGCTGTATGTTCTACTTTGTATAGTCACGAGTTGAGACAACAAGATAAAGTGAAGAACAAAGCACCTGCAACAGATGAAGCCTTAGTGGCTAGAGGACGACAGCAAGGCCAGTAAAAGGGGAGAAGATGAAGATCCAAGTCGAGAAGCAAAGTTGCCAAAGATGAATGTGCCTTTTTTCATGAGAAAGGGCATTGGAAGAAAGACTGCCCGAAGTTGAAAAAGAAGGGAAAGACTCCACAAGATGCAAATGTTGCAGAATGCAAGAGTGATGCAGAGTCAGACACTTCTTTAGTTGCTTCACCTTCAACATCGCACGTTGATGAGTGGATTTTGGATTATGGTTGCACCTACCATATGTGCCCCATTCGGGAATGGTTCTTTGACCTTGAAGAGCTTAATGGCAGAGTTGTTTTCATGGGTAATGAAAATCCATGTAAAACAGTCGGGATAGGTTCAATCAAGCTGAAAAATCATGATGGATCCACCAGAATTTTGAGAGATGTTTGATATGTTCCAGAGTTGAAGAAAAATCTCATTTCTTTGGGGGCCTTAGAATCAAAAGGCCTAGTTGTCACTATCCGTGATGGAATTCTTAAAGCAACGTCAAGAGCATTGGTGATGTTAAAAGGTGTGAGGAAGAATAATCTGTATTACTATCAAGGTAGTACAGTAATTGGGGCAGTTGCAGCAGTAACTTTTGGAAGCAAGAAGGATGCAGAGGCAACAAAGCTGTGGCATATGCATTTGGGACATGCTGGTGAAAAATCCTTGCAGATTCTTGCCAAGCATGGATTGTTGAAAGGTACGAAGACTTGCAAATTGGAATTTTGTGAGCATTGTGTTCTGGGAAAGCAACGAAAAGTGAAGTTTGGCACTGCTATCCATGATACCAAGGGGATTTTGGACTATGTGCATTCAGATGTGTGGGGACCAGCTAAGACTCCATCTCTTGGAGGTAGACACTATTTTGTCACTTTTGTTGATGATTTTTCCAGAAGAGTATGGGTGTTTACAATGAAGAAGAAGGATGAAGTGCTTGGGATTTTCCTTAAATGGAAAACTCAGGTTGAGAACCAGACAAGAAGAAAGATTAAAATTCTCCGAACAGACAATGGTGGAGAATATACGAGTTATCCTTTCTTGAAGATATGCCAAGATTGTGGCATAGTTCGGCACTTGACAGTCAGAAAAACACCGTAACAGAACGGGGTGTCAGAGCGTATGAACAAGACATTAGTGGAGAAAGTTTGTTGTATGCTGTCTAATGCTGGGCTAGGCAGAAATTTTTGGGCTGAGGCTGTGACATATGCTCAACATCTTGTTAATCGGTTGCCACATTCTGCTTTAGGTGGCAAGACCCCTTTGGAGGTATGGTCTGGGAAACCTGCTATAGATTATGATTCTTTGCTTGTGTTTATCTCCACTGCATACTACCATGTGAATGAATCAAAGTTAGATCCACGAGCAAAGAAGGCTCTATTTATGGGTCTTAATGCTGGAGTGAAGGGATACCGTCTTTGGTGTCTAGAGGCAAAGAAGACTATTATCAGCAAGGATGTTACCTTTGATGAATCTGCCATGTTGACTAAGGTAAATCCAGAAGAAGCTGGTGGTACTTCACAGCAGGTGGAGTGTGTATCAAAGCAGGTGGAGTTTGAGCCTACTATGGTGATCCCAGCTAAGAGCACCAATGGTGACTCTCCATTGACAGAGGAAGAGTCAGATGAAGAAGTGGTTCCGACTTAAGAACCTACGCAACAGTTCGAGTCAATTGCCACTAGTAGACCAAGACGAGAAAGGAGAAAACCAGAACGTCTCATTGAAACGGTGGCCTATGCACTTCCAGTAGTTGATGATGTTCCTTCCACTTTTTCAGAAGCCATTCGGAGTTCTGAAAGTAGCAGTTGGAAAGAGGCAATGGAGGAGGAGATGGAATCTCGTAAGAAGAACAAAACATGGAAGTTGACACAACTACCGAAGGGAAAGAAGGCAATTGGATGCAAATGGGTATTTGCTAAAAAAGAAGGATTTCCTGACAAGAATAATGTTCACTACAAGGCAAGATTGGTGGCTAAAGACTACGCTCAGAAGGAGGGCATTGATTATAATGAGGTATTTTCTCCAGTTGTGAAGCATTCCTCCATTAGAATTCTGTTGGCCTTGGTAGCACAGTTGAATTTGGAGCTAGCTCAACTTGATGTGAAGACTGAATTCTTACACAGTGACTTGAAGGAGGAAATCTATATGACTCAGCCCGATGGATACAAAGTTGCTGGTAAAGAAAATTGGGTATGCAAACTAGACAAGTCGTTGTACGGTTTGAGCAATCACAAAGACAGTGGTACAAACGATTTGACAAGTTTATGTTGGGTCAGAAGTACTCAAGGAGCAAATACGACCATTGTGTGTATTTAAGAAGACTACAAGATGGGTCCTACATCTATCTACTCTTAAACGTTGATGATATGCTGATAGCTGCAAAGAGCCAAGTTGAAATTGACAAGTTGAAGGCTCAGTTGAGTAGAGAGTTCGAGATGAAGGATTTGGGAGAAGCTAAGAAGATTCTAGGCATAGAGATAAGCAGGGACAGAGAGGAAGGCAAGCTTTGGCTGACTCAAAAGGAATATTTGAAGAAAGTACTACAACGTTTTAGCATGAATGAAGGGTCAAAACCTGTAGGTACTCCGCTTGCTCCTCATTTGAAGCTTAGCAGTCAGTTATCTCTGCAGACAGATGAAGAGCGAGAGTACATGGCAAAAGTTCCTTATGCCAATGTAGTCGGAAGCTTGATGTATGCAATGGTGTGTACGAGACCGGATATTTCACAAGCTGTTAGTGTTGTGAGCAGATACATGCATGATCCTGGTAGAGGTCATTGGCAAGCTGTGAAATGGATTCTTCGGTATATCAAAGATATCGTAGACGTTGGCTTAATGTTTGAGCGGGATGAATCACTTGGTCAAGGAGTGGTTGGATATTGTGATTCTGACTATGCAGGAGATTTGGATAAGCGAAGATCGACGACGGGCTATTTATTCACTTTAGCTAAAGCCCCTGTTAATTGGAAATCCACTTTACAGTCAACGGTGGCTTTGTCTACAACGGAGGCAGAATATATGGCTATTATAGAAGCTGTGAAGGAGGCAATTTGGCTTCTTGGATTGCTCAAAGACTTGGGGGTTGGTCGGAAGCAACTTGTGGTATATTCTGACAGTTAGAGTGCTATTCATTTAGCGAAGAATCAAGTCTTTCATGCACGGACGAAGCACATTGATGTTCGCTATCATTTTGTGCGGGAAGTTCTTGAAGAAGAAGAGATACTTCTCCAGAAGATTTTGACAACAGAGAATCCTGCAGATATGATGACCAAGGTAGTGACAAGGGTGAACATTGTTTAGACTTGGTCAATATCCTGCACTTTTGAGTTGGCGCCAGATGGCGCAAGTTGGAAGCACCACAAAGGCTGTTCTTTGTTTGATTGAGAAGATAGAGATTTGGTGGGACTACAAAAAAAAACCAAGGTGGAGATTGTTGAATAGTGATGGTGTGTTTTTATCCCACATCGGTTAAGAAGTGGGTTTGGGGAGTTTTGTTTTGTTATAAATAGAACTCCCCCTTCCCTTAATCATCCCATACACTTTGAGTATAGTTGTATACAAACAATTGTACAAAACACTCTTCTCTTAGTAAAGCGAGCAGGCCTCCTTAGTGGTGCTCTGGAGACGTAGGCAAAATTGGCCGAACTCCGTTATCAATTTTTGAGTGTGTTCTTTCTTTATTATTCCGCCTTTGATTCCCGCATTTGTTTAATTTTGCTTAGTATTCAACATTGGCCGGCTAAGCCGCCTTATCTCTTTATTGGCTGGCAAAGCCGCCTTGTTCTATTTGTTGGCTGGCTAAGCCGCCTTTGTCGGGTATAGGTTATGAATTAAAATACTGTGCAAGTGAGTCCTGTCTAGGAGGCTGGGTTTTAAGTGAACCATTGTTCCTCCAGTCTTTCCTGGGGATTTATCTTGGAATGATAATTCTGTCCAAGGAGATAGGCTAGGCCATCTTTCTTGGGAATTATCAAATTAATTCAATTCACTAGTTTGTTGTAATAGAGAATTTACCCGAATTTTCCCAACATCTACAGCCATCATACAGGATTCTCTGTAAGTGCATAATACTACGAAATAAAAAAAAATTCCAATATTAATTCTAACACTTCTGTAAGGAAAAAAACCAAAAAAAAAAAAAAGAAACTCATCAGTAAACTCATATTTAAACAAAGACTAAAACTGTTTGAGATATTCCCATTTCCAAACTCGCATTTGAACAATGACTAAAACCTTATCAGATCATTCAACTTCTACAGACAGGATCGATGTTGTCTTTGGGGTTAAATATCTAGAGTTTGAATCCCGATGGTAACCTGAAAAAAATAAAAGAAAAAAGCAACATGCTTGGTAGCAATTGTTACCAACAGGCGAAAAAAATATATAAGACCATTTAAGATTTTTGGATGGTCAAAATTTTTTATAACTTGGCCCTAACTTAGAACTTATTTTATTTCAAGCTCGACCTTCCCAACACAAAATAAAAAAATGAATACAAAAGCTTAGCTCCAAAGGCAAAAGCTACAAGATTTCAGACTATTCACGCCTGATTCTCACCCTAATCCGACCCAGCCGGGTGGAACGAAAATTTGAAAGAAAATGCAAAACAACAATAAATTACAATTCGTCGGATTTCTAGTGTCAATGTAATACACTCACAAAGCAGACAAGGGGCAAAATAAAGGCTTAACAGATGCTCTTGGATTTATTCCAAGAGGAAAGACCAAGTGCAATATTTCAAAGACTACTTTCTTGTACAAAATGTCAAGGCCTTTCCAAGAATACTCTTGCATTCTGCAACTATTCTCTCTGCTTTTCTATTTCCTTTTTTCTTTTTTGTTTCATCTCTGCTCACTGAATGACTAAGATACACAGAAGACATGAACCTTTTGGCAATTGGGCATGGCATAGAATCTTCCAAGTGCAATGCTCCCCTTGTAATGTTCCAATGCCAAAAAATATGTACAAGAAAATACATAAATACCAGATTCTTGTTCCTCTCCAAAGAGTGTTGTATCCCTATAAATCTTCACTACATGCGAACCTCAGCCTTCAAACAAAACCCGGTGTTCTAGAAGGTCCGATAGTACGCTCCTCATCTTATCAACAGAAACTGGTTTCAAGACTACACCATCCACACCAACCCTCATGCAGTTGTCCTTCATCACTTTGTCTGTATTTGCAGTCAGTGCCACTATTAATGGCCTCTCGTGATGCTTGGTAAATTTTTCATGTAAACGGACAGCAGCTTCAAATCCATCAGGCATGTATAAATCCATGAAAACTACCCTGTGATCTTGTGAAATCACACGTAAGCACTCATGAGTTGAGCCTACAGTTGTTACATCACATCCCAAATGCAGAAGAAGTCCCTTGGTCACCATCCTGCTCACTCTGTAAAGTGTAAACCAAAAGTAGCTTTTATATTCAGTTGAGAGAAAAGAAGAAAAAAATGACTTTCCAAGTACAGTTTTGACGTAGAATATTTAAACATTCTGCCATGAACCTCAACCTTATATCATCTATCAATCACGATTCCACAGAGACCCTTCGCTTTTAATTTGCATATGGAACCACAGAGCGTGGCAAAAGGTCCAGGGAAACTTGGTAACATTCCACCCCCAAAAAAGGTATCGCACTCAAGAACTACGTAGTTTTTCAATCACGTGTAAACGTAGGCAAAGCAATTAACTAGCAAATCTAATTGCAAACAATGACCCGTACGAATTGGTTTGTAGTTTCAGCTACAATGAGCTGGAGGAGTTACTAGGAATCAAGAGCGTTTATTTAACTCCAATGGATGTCAGGTACATTTTTGTAATTCTCACATTAACACGAGGATCTGGTTATCAAGCTTAATGCGTGAATTCTCCTGGTCCCTGAAGAACGTGCACTTTACTCAGTAGATTCAATCTTTATACAAAAGTGAATCACAGTTTAGAGAGCTTTCCGACACACCCTAACCCTCCTCCCTACTACAACTGGCAAGGTTAGAGTCCAGATATTCGATTGAAAAACATTGCAGATTGGTTCTATTGCCTTGAGATGTGAAGCTTTCGTCAAGAAGAGAAAAACCTTAAAAGTGAGGCTAGCTGCTTCTACCCTTTCTCCCATCAAATTTTGACACTCGGCAGAACTGATCTATCCATGAACCAGAGCTCATTGCTTACATAAGTTCCCCAAATCTAGAACCCTAGCCCTATTTATCTCTAAAAAAAAAATTCTTCACAGTTTAGAGAGCTTTCCGACACACCCTAACCCTCCTCCCTACTACAACTGACAAGGTTAGAGTCCAGATATTCGACTGAAAAACATTGCAGATTGGTTCTATTGCCTTGAGATGTGAAGCTTTCGTCAAGAAGAGAAAAACCTTAAAAGTGAGGCTAGCTGTTTCTACCCTTTCTCCCATCAAATTTTGACACTCGGCAGAACTGATCTATCCACGAACCAGAGCTCATTGCTTACATAAGTTCCCCAAATCTAGAACCCTAGCCCTATTTATCTCTAAAAAAAAAAATTCTTCCAAGTTTCTTCTATTGCCCTTCAGCAGGAGCCTTTGTTGACGGAGGGATTAACAAATTAGCCCCTGAGCTTTTGGTCGAATTTGGATGACCATCTGAACAAAAAAAATCATTAATTGAACCACCCCAACTCTGTTTAGAGTTGATTTAATTCCGTCAGGTAGTTGAATGGATGCATAGATGCATTGAGACATGACAAAATCTTGAATGGTGATGTTATAATTTTTTTTCCTTTTTTTTTAATAAAAAGAACAAAGAGAATTTGTTTTGATGTAAAAAAAACAAAAAGAAAAAATATAGGAGACAAAAGAGAGAAAATTTTTCATTAGAAATCAAACTCTATCCTGAACCCGTCCTAGACACTGAAGATTTGCATGCATATTGCAAATCTGTCAGTCCCCCAGTGTCATTGCTTCTACCTCTAAAAGCAACTCCGTCAAGGTGCAACCCATACTTTTTTATCTGTGGTAGCAAGTGGCTACGACACAAGATAGATATCTCTTCAGAAGAGCAATACCACATGCTGTCAATGAAAGCCTAGAGGGCCAAAAGACAAGTTGCACTGCATTTATCCCTGTTTTTACAAAAAAGTGACGCCCTTCTTACTTTGATAAACAAGATGCCTATCTATCAATACACCTTGATGGAAGAAAAGCACATCCAACGTTATGAATGCACACCCAATTGAGGAGAATCTTTGCTGGTATACAGGATAATGATGCAACAACTAGGGTGAGAAGGACAATAGGAGGCATCAGAGTACTTTCAAATTCATGTTCTTTGTGAAGGTAAGATGTATTACCTAGTCATTTGATGGCTTTAACATGAAGAACATTATCTCCGAGAACAATGGAAAATTCAAAGTTTCCTGCTTAAAAGCGTCCATATCCTGACACAATTCAATTGCTCAGGAAAAGGTAATGAGCCAAAAGCCACTAACAAGAAACCCCATTCTAATTGTAGAAGGGGATGGTTGCGAACAGAAGAAAAGGGAGGTGGTTAGTTTTTGTAAGACTGGATATATTAGGTTGTGGACAGCTTAGTTTTCCTGATGATGGTAAGCAAAGATGGAAGAAGAAAAAGTTAAGTGATGGTGTCTGCCGAGTAACACATGGAACTTGGGAAGGAATGAAGCAGATGATTACTTGTAAAGAGTTTGGCAACTGCCTTGCTCATTCCTTTGGTCATTCTTCCATTTGTAAAATGTTTACTGTTTTTTTTTTTGTTAAAAGCATCAATGGGCAACACTGAGTGGAATGTGGGATATTTTTCATGTTGAAATATGAGCAGCAATTTGGCTACCTTCAAACCACTTAAAATATATTTGATTCCAAAAATAAAAAAGGTGATCAGATTTCATTTTTTTATGAATTTCCCTGTAAAGCAGCCTTCCTCTAGCCTTTTCGATCAATGTCGAACCGAATTATATAAAATCCATTTCAAACCAATTTAAAACTTTGAATTTCCCCATAAAGCAACTGTATCGTTAGCAAAAATTGAACATTTTTAAATTGGTTTGAAATGGATTTACATAATCCTGTTTGACAATGATCAAAAAGACTACAGTTCAGTTTGAAACATAGGTGCGACCAATTTTTTGCTCAGCCCTGGCGACATGCTTGATCAATTGACTAGTTAATAGAATTTTGGAAGATGAATGTGAAGAGCACTATCATCATATCAGATTGAAAGACAGTCTTCAAGAGTGAGTGGACTTTTCTTTTTTTTTTTGATGGAGAAGAGTGGGTGGACTTGGTAAGTGGTTAGTGATGCCTTTTGGCCTTTCTAATGACCAAGTACATTTATGTGTATCATGACTAAAGTATTGAAACTTTTCTTGAAAAAACTCTGTTGTGGTTTGCTTTGATGATATTCTAATTTATAGCCATAACAAAGATGAATCCAACTTGCAAACGTTCTTGAAGTTGTCAACTGAGAGAAGACCTTAAATTTGAAGAAATGCATTTCTATGCATGAAGTGGTTGTCTCTTGGGATTAATAGTCTCAGTTGAAAGAGTTAACTAGAATCGGAGAAAGTTAAATTGTTAAGACTGAGTTGCCAACCCATTAAATAGTTTGGCTAAATTTCAAATTACACACCTTAACTTTAGCTTAAACCACTTTGGCAACTTAACTTTTACTTGTAATAAATTGGCAACTTACTTAACTTTCCAAAAGTATCAAATCAGTGCCTCCTCATAACTCTGGTACCCTATCTGTATTGTTAAATGACTTTTCTGTCCCTAAATATTGTTGACTTCGATAATGTAGTTCCCCATCTTTGAATTTCAAATTTTGTATCCCTAAACTTTGTTGAAATTGAGTAATGTTTTCTTTTTCCCAAAAATTACCAATGATTCCCTTGGAAGTCGGAACTAGTGACTGCCACATGGGCCAATAAGGTGCAATAATATTTTATTTTTTTTATTTTACATTTTACATAGAGAACTTATTTGCTCAATTTTTGTAGTAAAAATGTAATAATTTTTTCCTAAACTAAAAGTGATATCATCTTGAAACCTAATGTTAGGTTTAGAGATAAGTTGAGTTTAGAGAGATAAAATTAATCTTATCTCTATAAACTCATTTTATTTTTTAAAAAAAATATTGCATTTTTATTATAAAAATGGAGAAAATAAGTTGTTTTAAAAAATAAAATAATAAAAATAATGACATATTATGCACCACTTAGGCCATAAATGGATACACACCATATAAAGGCAGGAGACTACAATGAATTTTTTGAGAAAAAAATTAAAATTATATAAAGAAAATATATGTGTTGCCCTAAATTTACTTCATTATTTAATACATACGCTAAAAAATCTCATAAATATTTATCCCTATGTTATTGGAAATGTTTAATTATATGATTAATTTTTAAAATAATGAAGTTAAATCTACCGGACAAAGTAGTACAAATGAGTATATCGTGAAAGAACATAGTTTTAGAAACGGTTATTAGTAGCTTGCCTAAAGTTTTTTAATTCACACAACAAAATAGCCTTTGAAAAAAAAACAAAATAGTTTTCAAAATTTGCTTAAATTAGGAGATATTATTTTTACTAGAATTAGTTTTAATTATAATCTATTAGTTTCTGGTTTGTGGGTTTTTTCTCTTCATGTCCTCATCATTCTCCCTTGGTTCTTAGATTTGCATACCTATTTAGATTTATTCATGGTTGCAGTTGAAATTGTGGGTTTTTTTCTTTCTTCCCATGGGTATGTCCATGGTTTCAAGGTGGAGAACTACGAGTAGTGGTTAGCGGCAGCTTATGTAGGCATAGCACAACCAGGAGAGTCTTAGTTGAGCCTAATCAAGCTGAGCTCGGGCTCCTTGATTATTCATCGAGCTCGAGCTCGAACATTTAAGCTTAGTCGAGCTCAAGCTTGAATTTTTCTTAACAAGCTCAAGTTGAGCCTGCCCATACTATGCTCGACTCAGCTCGTTTACACCCCTAGGACCTATGTTGATAATATACAGGCTCTTCAAAGGCAGTTGCCACCCCGAGTTTCATTAGAGAGATCTCAAATCTTGCGTGAAAGAGCTTTAAACTGGTAATCTTATTCTATGGAGGAAACAATTAATGCAAGAATCTTATGCTAAGGAAATAAATTATGTTCACCCTAAGAAAGCAAAGCACACAGATTATTTATTGCTCCATCCACACAACAGCCCATCATTCAATGCCTAAAGGACCATTTTGAGTGGCTGAATCCACCTTAAGTGCTTCTGAATAAGTCAGAACATAGATGATAAAATCAGCAATTCTTCTTTTTTTTTTTCTTCGGATGCTAAAATCTTGCACTCCAAATATTGAGATGTTATTCTTTGTGAAGGGGGATGCACCACATATAGAAGGTAGGGCTTGTTGTTAGTCGAGATATGAAAGCCAGAGTAAGTTCCTCACTAAAAAGTTAACTGATGATAAACATCAATACAACTTGGACTATCATGCTACAGTGAGGCTGTTCAACATTTATGGCACAACTTAGATTATCAGGGGCTCGTTATTTATTTGGATAATCAAGTCTTAAAACAAAGAAATCGAATGCTCAGCACATCAAGTGGACTACTTTACTCGATCCGTTCAATTTTTCAATTAGATACAAGATTGGAGAGTACAAGAAAATGGCACATGCTTTAAGAAGACTATCTTATTAGCAGTATAAGTACTCGAGAAGCTTGGATAATAGAGGAATCAAGCACGATGCCATTCCCATTGGATGATAGTTACCTATTCAAGGTGAATCAGTTGTCAATTACAAAAGGGTCCTTTCTATGACACAGTTTAATAGGAATGGTTAGGGAGGAAATTGTAGGAGAAAAGACATTGGGATAATGGCTTTTTTTAAGACCAAATATTGTGAAAGATGTTAAGAGGTCAGTTAAAACGTCTCCAACTTGTTAATTTGGCAAAGAGGATTCACATAATATAGGTTTCTACACTCTTTTGCATTAACCTAAATTGTCATGGGACATCATTCAACTTTTAGAAGAGTGAATCGTTATTGAAAGTTGCAGAGTTCATAATGTGTTTCCAAAGTTTTGATGATATCCATGTTGCTTAATCATCTTGGATGAGGTAGTTAGGTGTTCCGTTTTCTTTTCTCTATTCTTTGTTAAAGAAGAGATACAAAGTTCTTTGGACACTTTTGGGTGACTTTATGGAGGAAAAAGAAGAGAGATATTCCAGCACTGGCCATCCCCAAACAGATGGTCAAAATGAAGCCATCAATAGAAAGTAGGATAACATGTTGAGATGTTTTGTCAAGATTCATGTGAAAAGTTAGGATCGTGTTATTCCACAAGCTGAATTTGCATAGAACAATTTAATAATCAGGTCTATTAAGAAGATTTTTTGATGCAGCATCTGAGCTGAAACCAAGTCATTGGTTGATACCTTTTCCCAAAAGAAGCTTGGGGAGGCACTGACGGAAGAGACTTTGCAGATCATGATTCAAGAGTTCATAAAATTGCAATGGAAACTCTAGAGGCTAATACTCAATCTTATGGCAGCTACAAATCAACATTGAAAAAGAATCTAAAGAGGATGAGATATGTTGCCTATTCATTTACGGGAAGAAAGATGTATTAGAAGACCTATCATGATAATCAAGGAAGTTATATCTTGCAAGACATTGAACAAAATTTGCTCAATGGCCTACATAATTGACTTGCAATCAAATTGTGAAACCAGTCCTATAATTCATGTTTCAAACATTTATTCTAGTGAAGGATTTGATATAGAAGTTGCTGAAGTCTAAGAACAAGTTGGTTGGTTGCCAAAGACCCAATGAAAGACAATTCAAGAATTTTTGGATGTGACAATAAGTGCGCAAAGCAGTATAGAAGATTTCTAATGAAGTGGCTGCATAAACCGGTCAGTGAGAGGCACTTGGATCAGGGACAAGTTGAGAAAGTTGCACTGAGATTTATGATTAAGTTGTTAAAGCTGTAGTATGGGACATGAGCCTTCCAACCTAAAGGATTGGCTCAGGAGTTTTTATTTAATAAGGGTCCACAAGGTGCCGTTCACGCATCACTTGTACTAAAAGGGTTTACTAAGGTTACACTAGTATAAACAGGCTATATTTTAGCTTTCTCGTGAGCAATTTATTTTATCAAACTAAACACAAACTTACAGGTGTTTAACCCTAAAATTTCAAAACTTTTCTCCCTGCTTCTTAGGTTGTTTGTTCAAGCCTAGATTTTTGCTGTTGATTTCAAGTTCCACTTCTATTCTACGTCAAAGAAATTTTTGCACCTTTTCATATACTTCAACTGGGGAACTCAAATATCAAAAAACCAAGAGATCCAAATTCTACCAAATTGGTGCTTCCCCACTGCTATATAAATTTTCTATCTTCATTCCGAACAAATAACGGACAACCTAGCATCATACAGTTTTAACAATCATAATCACCATGCATGTAAGGTATTCTGGTACACCCTACATAGCATAAAAGAATATAAGATAGCAATTTAAAGGAGCAATAGCACAACAATACTAAACGAGAATATGAGATAGCTATGTTACCAACCCATTATCATCCATCAGAAGAACTTTGAGCCCAGGAAATGTTGTCTGCCCATGATCAACTGGGACTTTAGACATGAATGGTGTTTTAGATTCATTTAAGCGATCTGGAATTCCAAGCTTCACAAGGAAGATAGCAGTGCATCCCTTGCCTAGACCTTCACTTTCAAGCCAAATGTGTCCCTCCATAAGATTTACAAACCTGATCACAAGCACCGGAAAAACCATAAATGTAACAAACACAATTATTTATTAGACAAGTATGTGAGCAAAACCTCTCACACAAAGTTGTCGACCATGCCAAGCACAAGTTTTTGCCAAAAAATATAAGAAAATTATTGGCAAAACGTACATTTAAAACAGCTTGTATTGTGAAATATCAGGTAAAATCCAGCCAAAGAAAAGAGAAAGGAAAATAAAGTACCTCTTACAAATCGCAAGCCCAAGTCCACTACCATTAGAATTTCTGGCTCCTGCAGTTTGCGTCTGTGCAAATTTGATGAACAACTTTGGAATGTCTTGGGGATTGATTCCCACCCCTGAATCTTTTACCTATAACAAGATATAACAACCACATGCAACAAGGGTTCAGTTTCTCCAGTAACTTTTTAGCACAAAAAGTCAGAATATTGAAGTTGAACACTGAAGCAACCAACCTGCACGCGCAAATAAAAGTGATTTTCACTAGGTATGGGAAAAAAGTCAGGAGTTCGAGAATCTCTTAGAGCATCTGATTTTGCAAGAATGGCAGTGATAGAGACGCTGCCTTCTTTGGAGAACTTCACCGCATTCCCAACAACATTCAAAATGATTTGCATCAAGCGTTTTTCATCACCAACAGCAAATTCAGGCAAATCTGGAGCCAAGTTTAGCACAACAAGCAGCTTCTTAACAGATGCAATTGGCTTGATCAAATTAAGAACCTGCAACAGGGAAACAAGCATGACACTTGTCCAAAGCCATTAAGCTGTTTAAAAGGTTACAAATATATTGCAAGTTGGCAGGCCCGTAGAATCCCACCTCCCGAAATACCGCATGAAGATTGAAAGTTCCCACATCAAGCTGAAGGCTGCCATCTTCCAGCCTTGAAAGATCTAATACGTCATTTATAAGGGTAGCCAAAAGGTTACTACTCTTAAGAATTGTCTCAACCATCAGGCGCTGCTCCGGTGTCAGCTCAGTCTCCTGTAGCAAGGAGGAAAGTGCAATAACAGCATGCATTGGGGTTCTCATCTCATGGTTCATAACAGCCAAGAAATCGTTCCGAGCCCGAATAGCTGTTTCTGCCTCTCTCCTGGCCAGATCCAGTGCAACATTCTGCTCCATAAGAAGATCCCTTGCCCGCATTGACTCTTCTAAGATGGCAGCATGAGACAAAGCAACAGCCACCTGGTTTGAAAATAAAAATTTCACATCAGAAATCAGTGAGAATAGTCTAACGTCTTCTCCTTCCACTTTCAAGCTGCATGAAGATTTCAAATGCACAAAATAATAAAAGCAGTGGCAACACTATTATGTCTTGTTCCTTGTTCGTCACTTCAAGGAATAACATAGTAGTAAATGATTATGCAATGTCTCACAACACAACCGACATCGGAGAAATTAAGTTTAGTTGATGCTTAATTCTCCTCTGCTCAAGAGATTTATCTCAAAAAGGCAGGTATCAATCAACCAAGAACATACAATAAACACATGAGGACGAGAATTGTAGATAGTTAAACTAAGCAATTCACTAAAAAGATGCATGTCACGTAGCTAAAAAACAAAAAGTGAACATGAATATGCTAAAGCAGATACATGTAGATATATAAGTGCAGTCAGTGCACTGAAATCCAATTCAAACTTTTTTTCCAACAGAAGAAATGAAAAGGAAGCGGTATGCAAGATGTGTTATGGAGGTAGACAATGTAAGCTACAACCTGATCAGCAACAACTTCGACAAGCTCCAACTCGTGAAAATGCCACTGCCTTGCACTATCTGAGGGAAGCATTAACACCATCAATGCATAACGCCTGGTAGAAAGCTCAGGCCAATCATTTATCTGAAAATTGGAGAGATGAAGTAGCGGCACACGAATGGCAACCACCTCGCCTGGCATATATTTTCCTGCCAGTGGACGAAGCCTTGCCACAGGACAATTTGGTGATATTTTTACAGCACGATTAGTGCTGAATACTTGGTTAATTACAGGAAGTTGAATAGGAACAGTATATCCAACAGGATTCTGCTGCCGAAGTGTGTAAGAAAGCTGAAGCTCTAACCCGGTACGTGTAGGCATCCATAAGGCACATTCTTCCAAGGCCAATGTTCTACCCAATTCCACAAGTGTTGTTCTTAGTATGGTATGTCTATCAAGAGTGCTTCTAATTTCATGAGTCAACATCCTAACGTGCCGGCCAGTTTCTTCCTGTGTACGGATCAAGCCCATCTCTCTATCCAGCTCTGCAGCTTTATTTTTCAGAAACAGTTCTCTAGTTTTTACACTCAAAAGATCGGGAATAATGTGTACAAGCATAAGAGCTGTTGCACATGACACCACTGCAGTTAACACTTTTGCTACGGTCATGACAATAGCCACAGTACGTGAATGCATGCTGAATGTCCACAAGTTAATTAGATGTGTTGCCCCACACAGAACTATAAAAGCACCAAACTGCACAAGGACCCATCTATAAGGGAACACTGCAGATTTCTTAACGAAGTAGATGAGTTCTAGAGGGATGGAGAAATATGCAAGAGCAATGAAGAAATCAGAAATGTATTGATACTTCATCAATAGCTCCTCCGCTGGCCATTGTGGCTCAATACAGTTGCAGGACTCCATTTTGGATAAAAACATGGAACCACCTTTGCGTCACAATTCCCTCTCCACTTGCCTACAAAACAAAATACACAATCATATGCAAAAGATAATAAATCAAATCAACCAAATGAGCACACAAAAGTTTCAAGATATCAATATCATCACATTCTATCTATACTTTTTTTACACTAGTCGATGAAGGTGGACTCAAACCCGAGACCTCACCCCTCTTGACTTTCGCAAATGTACCAATAAGCTACAAGCCCATTGGTTCATATTCCACATATATACTAAAGCCAGAAGTGAAATCACCATCCCTCCAGTCCTCTAAACTCACAAGCCGGTTAGTAAAATCACCTATCTGATTGGTAGATCGCATTACATCTTGATGTTTATAAGTAACTCCAATTTGAATTGGAAGCATGGCATGGTGTAAAGGCTAACTGAAAGCATAATGATAAAAGCTAATCGGCAGGAACAAACAAATACCTATTTGTAATAGGAGATGATTTCCTGTCTCATAAACATATTGATCTTAAGGATAAAAAATTGTAGCTTGCAAGCAGCAGGGGGTTTTTGCATTTTTTGATTGCCATAGCAAGTTGACCTCCTACTAAAAATCAAATCCGATCCTTTTCGTTCCATTTCTATCGATATCCCAAAGTCCCACCAGAATCAGAACATCTAATTGTCAGTAAGATGTGCATTAAGCAACAACATGGGTTAAGGAAATCGCTCCATTTTTTGCAGTTTCCAATTGCCATCAACTCATTTCAGTTTTTTATGTGTCAACATACTTTAAAGTCCAGCAACATGTGGCACTTGTTCCCCTTCAGTTTCGAACTAATGCTGGGAAAGCTTTACCCCTCAGTGGGCCGACTGAGCTTGAACTGGATTATACCAGTGGCTAGACCCAAATATATATACATATATATATATATGTACCTTAAAGACCCATTAGATGCACGATTAAACAGCATCATAAGTGATACAATTGAACAACACCAATCACCCACATACACTCCCATTTCCTTGCCTGTTCCTTAATCATCATCATACCAACACAAAAGTAAGCAATTGCTTTCAAAACTGAAACACATGTTAAGCACAACAGAAGAGAGAAAAAGTCACAAAACGTGTGAGTGCTGCAGGAGATAGGAGGATTATAGAAAATGATGAAGTAACGTCAAATAACTAAAAGAAATAACAAGCAATGACAGAAGAACAAGGAAATGAAAAAAAATCTGAAAAATGATTTATAAGATAATCAACATGAAATAAGATAACCTGGCATACGCCAATGTTAAAATAAGATACAGAAAGTGCATAGCAGTGAAGAGAATGGCGGCAAGAGAGCAGCAGAGAAAGGTAGGACAGCAGGAGAGAGAGTGTCAGCAAGAGAGAGGGAGGGGTAAGCTCATATCACTGATGAAGACAAAGGAAGGCAGATGAGAGAGCAGTGAGAGAGGGGAGGAAGGTAAAAAGGAGGGTAGAAAAGAAAGATAAGGTTGGGGTGTCTCAACATACGGGGGAAGCCGAAACTAGGAATGAGCACAGAACGGACCCCATTAAAAATGCCAATTTTAGAATGGGGCTCCAAATATTTCAGATTTGGTCTTGCAGATATCCATCCAATTCTAAGGCGAAAAGGAGGGTAGAAAAGAAAGAAAAGGTTGGGGTTTTTCAACATATTGGGGAAGCCAAAACTAACGCTAGTTTTAGATTGGGCTCCAAATATTTCAGATTTGGTCTTACGGGTATCCATCCCATTCTCAATTCTCAGAATCCAAACATCTTGTATATTCATAATTTCGTACAAATATTGAGAAATCTCGGATATCCACACATACATCAATTCTAAGATTTCCGGAATGCATTCTCAGATGTTCATATAACCATGGATGTAAAAATTATAACAAAAACCAATTGCAAAGAGCTAATGAAATTTACAAACTCGCAACAACAATCATTCATAGAAAATAACACATATTATCCGATTCCTTTAACCTTACACATCTAATATATAAGAAACGGCACCAACTCAATCTATACAGAAGGATTAAACTATAATGTCGATTACACGAGGAGATTTGAAATGGAATAATAGAAAAATGGAAAGAGGGAAAATCATAAGGCAATGTCTCAAACTTTGGGATGGACTTCTACACATATCATTACAACCTCGGAGAAATTACACATGTATTTTGAATTTTAAAATCTCAACCTCAAAATATCATAAATATAAATCTGTGGCTCCCCTGCCAAATCAAAGCAATTTAAGAAAAACTAACAGTAGAAGTAAAACAAATTGAACAAGCAAGGAGAGGAAAAAAGAAGAGAACTCATATTAAAAAATCAAAAGTTAAACAAAAACCTCTCCGGAGAAGGTGATAGGAGTAGGACACAGAGAAGGTGATTGGAGTAGGACATTGCAACAAAATTTCATGCAAAACACAAACATTAATTTATTACTTGGTGGCATCAAAACCAGAACCAACCCCCAATAATACTAGTACCGCAGTTCAAAGGCATGTCATTGAATAACAAAAAAAACTACTCCCAAGGAGACCCAAATGCATCAATTTAAATGATGAGCCTAAAGACTTTTATACTAACCTCTGTTATATTCGTATCCTTGACTGAGATTAAATGTCCATGTCTCTACTTTATATGTCCTTGCCCCCCCTTCAGTAGGTAACACCAGTCATCCGGTAATTATCAGTAAGCCATTACTCCCTCTGCATGCAAAACACAAACATTAATTTATTACTTGGTGGCATCAAAACCAGAACCAACCCCCAATAATACTAGTACCGCAGTTCAAAGGCATGTCATTGAATAACAAAAAAAACTACTCCCAAGGAGACCCAAATGCATCAATTTAAAGGGATGATTTGAAAAAAGGGAATGAGCGAGTTGAAAATGGGGGATTAACCTGTACATGCCAAGTAAAAGGATAGGTAGAAGCAGTAGAATTGATCGAAACTGAAGCAAGCTCGATACTGGATGTTGTTGGGCAGAGAATGAGATGTGCTGGATGTTGCAGCGCTAGTTGTGGCCCCACGTGCAATCTAAGGAAGAAAATTCCAGAGTTAGACGTGGAAATGAGGAACACAATGAAATTCTTCATCTCTAGATCCTATGGTCCAGCATTTCTACCTTAAAAGAAGACATTAGGAGGTCTTATTTTTTCATGAAAAATGCAGAAATTTTATAGAATACAAAGAAAGTCTCAGTTTACGGATCAATGGTTTCACGCCAAAATCCAAGCCAAGACACGATAATGTTAAAACCAAACAAAGTAGAGAACAGTAAAAGACAAGCCCGGCTAGTTTTCAACTTCATTCATGACAACCGAGGAAAAGAAAAGAAAAGAATAGCCACTAAGAGCCTCCACCTCCCCTTGCTTCGTGTTCCCAAAATAACCGAACCCAGTAGACATTACAGGCAAGAGAGAAGAAAATTAAAGAGCAATTGAAGTGAAATTACAACTTGAGAAGCAAATTCACAGCTAGTTACGGGGAGGCAGGTGTATGGTCTACGTTAAAATGCAATTGAAACTTTGAGAACAAAAGTATGTAGTAAAGGAAAACCCAAACCTGGGAAGGCGCAGTGGCGAGGGTAAGGGCCGCCGACTAGCAGAAAGGACTCCCCGTCTCGGTCGGAGAACGGAGAGTAGTGGCGCAGGTCAGAGGCAAACCCGCAGAGGAAGACAGCTGTGGCTGACGCCAAGGATGGAGCAGTGAGGAGACAGTGAGGCGGTGCAGGACGGCGCTAAACACGGCTAGAGAGCCGCGGCGGAGGAGGTGATTGGAAGAAATGAGTTGACTAGCAGTTGAAGTGTGAGAGGATGAAGGGAAGAAGACCTGAAGAAGGGAACGATCGAGAGAACCGAGAGAACAGAACTAAGAATGGGAAACAAAAATAATACTAACCCTTAGGGATTAGATTTTAGGGGTTGATCAACGCAGCGTAAAGAGGTGAAAAGAAAAAGGAAAGGGTACGTAAATGAACCGAAACGTAGACGTTTCCGTATAGGACTTGAGCTGGCCAGCCGTAATTCCTTATGTCTGCAGGCAGGGTCAACTTCACTTTATATTTATGTAAAGGGCATTCCCTAGCAACATGCTTGGGTAACCTTACCTGTGTTGTCGGTTCAAATAAAAAAACCTTACCTGTGTTGATGTGGACAAACTGCATTATACCACCTAGATTTGTGGGCCTTTTAAGGGTAAATCCCTTAAAATTACAAGTTGACACTTAAAAAGTATTAAATTGTAAAATAGCACTTACTTTCTTCTTTTTTGCATTATTATATCCTGATTGTACACTAAATTTATTTTCTTTCATTCTATCAAAAAAACTATCGGGCCACAGATGCCTAGGAGAGGAATAAATTAGACTTTAAAATTTTTTTTTGACTTTAACCCAGAGATGGTTTCTATTAAAACGAAGCAGACATAAACATAAATTGGAGAAAGTATCCAATAAAGAACTTTAAAAAAACTAAGGAAAGATAGGGAAGAATAAATAAACACTGGTGATTTTAGAGTGATTCTCCTTCCACTGGGTACCTCCACTACGTAAAGAGCCCTCTTTTAGGATTTCAAACACTCATTATAATTAGGTTTTTGCGAGTTTAACACTAACCTTACAGCACACAAGCTTTTCAAATGCTAAGCTCTAACCTACAGAAAAATTTTCACAAGTTAAGCTCTAACCTACCCTCAAATCTAATCCTAGACTTGAGTTTCCAACAAAATTAAACCAAGTATTGGCTAACAACTACCCTTTCAATGGATTTGAATACAACAATGAAAACCATATCAGAAACTACAGGTGTAAGCTAGAATTTGCAAATCCAGAATTTGCTCAAATGGCTGGGATGAGTTGCAGAGGTGTTCTGAATGCTTTTATATACTTCTGAGTCAGGAGGACAAGTCTTCTAATGGCTCCTTACTTCTCAAGTTGGGACCATCTCTGCATGTATTCCTCTTTTCAACTCCTTGATTGCAAAGTATTACCACTTCCAGAAAGTGTGGACCACCATCTTTAATGAAGTAAGAGTTGAGAGATAATATCTTCTGGAACTTTTCTTCTTACTTGCTCTCCAATCTTGACCGTTAAGGGTTGAGTTTTCATGGGTTTGAGGACCACCAGCAAGTTGCAGCAGTTCGTAAAAGTTCGATAGTGACAACTCCCAAATATGGTTTCTTTTGGAGCCATATTTCCTGCTACATTCTCAATCAACACATACACATTCAAGCATGATGAGCATCACATTACATGTAGTTTGCAGCATGCGCTATAGTCTTTTGGCCTTGCATTTAGCATCTATTCAAGCATTTAGTTAGCAAAACCACTGACTTTTATGCCAAATCCTACTTTCTTTATCCATGTTTGCTTTCAGGTGCAACTAAACCCTTTTTGGAGGATGAATTAATGACTTTAGCCCAAAACCTGTGAGGCGCTGCAAAGAGCCCTGTTTCAGTAAAAATTCATGCATCACAGCACGCTGCATCAAGTCCCTATTTTTATTGGAGTTTACACCTAATTTCCAGGAGTTTAAAGAGGATGCACGTGGACATTCTCTGAAAGGAAAGAAGACTCGCCTGCTAGATTTTGAGAAGAAAACTTATTATTCAAGACTTCTGAAAATGAGACTTAGCCCATATAAATTAAAAAAAAAAATAGAGAAAGAAAACCCTAAAGAATCTCTCCTCTCTGAACGACAATCATATTTTTCTAAGCATCAAAGTTTGGAGAATTTGGCAGAGAAGAAATTGGAAGCTTTAGTCGAATTTATTATTTTGGTTTGTAATATGTCAATCACTATTTTTTCTTTTATTATTTACTTTTTCATGAACTAAATACTCTTTCTAGGTCTATGGGATGTAGCTACTGTTATGATGCTTGATTAATAATTCAGACTTGGTATTTTATTCTCGTTCTTGCCTTGATTTGCTTACAGCGTGCTTAACAGTACTAACGACTTGATCACCCTTTAGTGCTATCTTAGGCAACCGAGTGAAGAACATGGAGGTGAACACAAGGGACTCTAAGAATTATGTAGCAAACTTCTAGCCTACTAATCGCCGAGAGGGACTTTAGGTTAGTTGAGGATCGCAGCGCCCAGCACAACAACACTGCGCCATAAGACAGGAAACACTGTGATAGCGAGTTGTTCGGGACTAAGGTAGGACTACAATGCTAGTGGCACCAGGTTGTAATTAACTTAGGTTAGGTAGCCATTCAATGTAGACAAATTTATTTGCCAAATATGAACACTCAAATTTGAGTTGATTTGGGCTTTTAATATATTTTGCTTGGTGATGATTGAGATGATTTAATCTTGGGCTAAAATATATTTTGAGTTCTGATTTAATAGAAAATGTGTATTTTATTTGTGTGGCCTTTTTATTTGTTTTGACCCATTATTATTAAGATGATTTAATTGTGGGTTAAAAATAAATTTAAAGTCTGAACCAATAAGATATGGACCCTCCAGCAGTGGCAGCTCATAATCACATATTACCTGCAACTAATTTTAGTTCTAATTTCCTTGGAAATTAGAATTAAAAATATCTTTTTTCTGTTTTGTATTTTTATGGTAAAAAGAGTAGAAAAGAGACAAAATTTGATGTGTGGTTGATAAATAGGAAAAGTTACGGTGTAGACTACAAGTTAGGAGCGCTTTTGAGTCAACAAACATTCTAGAGGGCTTGAAAAACAAGTAAAAGTCGGATTAAAACAGAATTAGGCTAAAAAAAGGAAAAGAACAAGAACAGTACCCGGGCCCAGGTGGTCATAGCAACATGTTCGCTAGGCGTGAGCGGTCTTTAAAGGATGACCGCCAGCCCATGATGGCCTTGACGAGATGACCGCCAGGGCTGGGCGGTCATGCGTTCTAGTTTCGGAAATTTTCTTCTTTTTTCCTCTTTTCTTGATCCTAGCTTTCAGCCATCAGATCTACGGATTCAATCTCGACCGTAGGATTAATAGGAAAACCTCTGAGGCCTTGAACACTATAAATATACTCCTCTACACACAAATTAGACATGCAATTTTCTCTTCTTTTCTACACATTATAAGGTTAGATGCTTGGAGAAACCCTACTTCTCTAAACTTAGAAATCTTTAGAGGAGTTATTATTCTGGAGAAATTTAATGGAGAGGAGCATCAAGAAGAGGCCAGGAAAAGTAGATCAAGAGGAGGTTAAAGATTGAGTTAAAGAGTGGAAGAAGAGTTGGTGTAGAAGACACCTTAAAGCAAGGAGCTAAAGGAGGGCTACAAGAGGTAAGTTTTCTTTAATCTTTTGTTGATTTGCTGCTGCTGATTTCGTGATGATGTTGTTGCTACTGATGCTTTGATTATTGTATGATGCTATGTAAGAATTACGTGAGCTTTGAACTCGGTCGCTGGGGTATGTAGGTGGTTTTCAGTGGTGGAAACTCAAGCTCAATTGTTTGTTTATTTTCTATTTTGCTTTTGATTTTGTTTCCACACTTGCACACACATCACAAGGCATACTTTGATCTTCAATTGCACACGATTTTGCCCCAACACGGATGGGTGCCTAACACCTTCCCATCTGTTACGAATCCCTGAATCCAACATCTCTGGTTTGTTATGACCTGTTGCCTTAAGAAGTTGATTAAAAAGGATTTTTCCTTGAATTTTTGCAAGCAATAAAATTCAGGTGGCGACTCCTTGATGTTGGATATTGGTTAAGAAGGTGTAAGAATAAGGTGAGGGAGGTAATTAATTTTTGGCTCAAGTTCTCACAGCTGGTGACTCCACTAGGGATATAGAAGGTTCAAGAAGTTTTGTGCAATTGTTGATTATTATATGCCTTTTTGTTTGTCATATGCGTGCCTTGCATTCATGATTTATGAGTGAAGCTTCTACCTTAAAAGAGTAAGGAGATCCAAGTCCTTTAAATACCGTCATGCGGGGTGGGGCTTGAGTGAACCTATTTCTCACCACTTAGCAATGATAAAGATTAATAGGTCCTCGACCTTACAGGATGTCCTACATCACATGTGGGGTAGGCCAAACCATCCCTTAGCGGTGGTCGTTTGGCTCCCAACCAGCTACATATGCTGTGCATCTCTTGCATAATGAATCAATACGTGGTACGCGCATTTGTGTGAAACATGTTTTTTATTTATGTGTCGTTTATGTTTGCGTGTTATGTTTCATTTTTATGGATCCGGATTTCATGCATGCACTAATAGTAAGAGGAAAAGAGAGTAGATATTCTCCATGGTTTTAGTCACAAGAGAAAAGGCACTTGATTTGCAAGAAGTTTTTCCATCAATTGAAATATCTTGTTTTGAAAAATCCGGGTAGATGCCCTTTTACTCCATGAATTCGAAAATAGGATTGCATATCGTATGCAAACTGCATGATTTTTGAAAATAAAATACAACGAGTTGGGAGTCAACCTCTGTGCCATACCTCCTTGAAACCGGAATCTTTTGATGATAGCCATTCTTTTTTGAACCTATCCAACGAGATCTTGAATTTCACTTTCGTCTCTGTGCCATACCTCCTTGAAACTGGAATCTTTTGATGATAGGCATTCTTTTTTGAACCTATCTAACGAGATCTTGAATTTCACTTTCGTCCTTGATAGTGAACCATGTGCAAAGAGTGTGCCAATCAAGCTAAAAGTGTTGACAATAGAGGTATGACCCCGTAAAATACCCCAATAAAGAAGGATGAGCAACTGAGGTGGGAAGACCAGAACTTACATCAAGAGAAAGAGGTGCAACTTCGATTTAGGACCATGATGAATGAATTGGAGGAAACAATCCTCCGAGGTGCCGTAATTAGGGATGCATACGCCCAAGTAGCCATGAAGCAACTCCGGGAAGCAATGCAACAACATGGCATAGTCGAGGATGTGGTGAGAGGAATTCAATTTCAAAATGCTGCCCTTACTCGAGATAACATGCGAATATCTGAGGCTTTCAAAGGCTACGTGAGAGATGTGGAGGGAAGTGGAGATTCGGACGATTGGGATGAAGAGTCAAAAATGAACGGGCAAACGGATCAAGACGATGCTATGAACACTAAGGAGGTGAAGAACGAACTAGAGGATGAAGACAATATGAGTGGAATCGAGATTCATAAATATCGCCCGGAGGAAGTCATTGCCACGCCACGAGTACCATGAAGAAAGCTTGTATACCCGGATAAGATTGAGTGGACGATGGAATTGTGACACCCGGGGTCGATGAGGGCGGGAAGTGTATACCGGTGCTGGGATGAGCATGGACAAGGAGCGGCTTCTGGCAGGCTTATCAACGGAGGGACACATGAATGAACTGAATCCACACCGTAAAAGGAGAGATCCTGAGATTGTGTAGGGATGGGGCTGCACAGTTGGGGCGATTTCATAATTGTACGATATGAGGCTGTATAATTATGAATAGTTCATATGAAGTGATTTCGAGGTTGCACAGGTATGGGACTGTACAATTGAGAATAGCTTAAACGGTTTGATGAGTCCTAACTATATCAACAAGGTGCTACTTTTTCGGTACTCATTCCGAAAGAACTCCTAAGTTAAATGTGCTTGACTTAGAGCAATTCTGGGATGGGTGACCTCCTGGGAAGTTTTCCCCAGAAACGTGCGAGTGAGGAAAAAACATGTTGGAAAGGTCTTATGTTGGTCTATAGTGACAGTCGACAAGCTGGAACGTTACAATTGGTAGCAGAGCTCCAGAATTCCCCTAGTACGGTGCGGGGTTCGGGGGAAAGTAGGATTCATTCATGGTTTGAATGTGGGTTTCTCAGACGGTGCTAAAGTGATGACGTGAGAAATGGTATGTTCCATGTGTTACATGCACACTGAAAGAAAAGGTGGACTTCACTGGATGTTTATACCCTAAGGCACTCCATTCTTCAATGCCTAAATCATTAATGGATTTGGGCGTTCGAATTCGCAACAAATAGAAAGCAAATGAGAGTGTGCTTCATCTCCTCCTTTTGCCTCAGTTAGTCTAGGCCTTATATAATCTACGTTATGTTGTTAACGGTCTAATTATAGTGGGTTGTTTGTTTGTTTTGCGATATTGTGACCTAATTGATCCCACAAAATTTACTAATCTTAAAAAATAAGTGAATTCTTATCCTTTTTGTTTAACTCATCATGTATCGCAAAATTTTCCTTTTTACTAATTTTGTACCCGAAAGTTTAAAAGTGTACCAATTGTATATCCCAGGCAGTTGCTCGAGCAGACATGCCACGTGTCGAACTACAAGTGGTGCCATGTGGAATTTTAAATGTGTGCCCCCATTTGTTATTTTAAAAAAATCTCGTGGCATTTTAAATACTCGGGCTTCGAAGTACAAGATTGGTACAAAGTGAAATAAAGGGTTTTTGGGTTTTACAGTACCCGTTGTTTACCGTTTTGGCCAATTTGGGTCCCTGACTTTCTGTTTGGACGGTCACGTACCCCGACTTTTAGTGGGCAGGCCAGTCATAGTCCCTCGGTCAGGCACCTGTCGACGTGGCGGGCTGCCCGATTTTGAGCTCTCTGAGCCGCGCCGAAACGACGTCGTTTCGAGTCCGTTTTGATGACGTGGACTGACACATTAGATTAGTGGGCCCCACAGCACGCCCGCCCCTGGTACAATACCAAACCGACCCAAAACCCGCCCGGTTACCCAAAAGCCCGCCCAGTATTACAATACCAAACCTGCTTTTTATTATTATTATTGTAAACCTGCTTTTTAATAATAATAATAATAATAATAATAATAATAATAATAAATATAACTGAATTAGTTAGTTATTTTCCCAAAAAATTTACTTCCCTTTCTTTCTTTTTCTTATTTGATATATATTAGTATTATCACCTAAATATTAATAAATATATTAAATTCGGTTAATTATTATATCTACCGATTTTTATTTTTTGGGGATTTTTAACTGGTGAAGTGTGTTAGGAGGAGGACAAAGCCATAGCTTCGTCTTCTACCTCAAACTCCACAGGAGCCGCCGCCATACCCATGCTGCCTGCTGGAGTAGACCACCGCCGATGTTGGACGGGGCCGCCCCGGCTAGATCAGGCACAGAGGCGACTGAAGCCACCACACCAGCGAGCGTCACCGGGAAGCGAACTAAAATGAACCAAGCAACGCCGTGCCGTCCACCACGATCGGCGATGACGAACGGCAGGGTCGCACGAGGACGAAGCAAACGGGACAACGGCGCCGCCTAAACATCGCCGACTATAGCCTTCAGCGTAGCCCAGACATCGCGTCGTCGTAGCACAGCCACCGTGAGCGGCGCACGCCAAGGTGTTCGTCCAAACCACTACCACCACGACGTTAATCCCACAACCCCACCACCACCACGACGTTAATCCCACAACCCCACCACCACCACCAAGCCAAACCCAACACCCACCACAAACAACCCCACCCAAAGCCAACACCACCACCAAGCCAAACCCAGCACCACCACCACAAACAACTCCCCCCCCTCTTCAAGGCCACTAATGCGAATTCGACGAACCCCAACCACCACCCGAACCCGGCGCAGTTCTGAGTGGATTCGTGGAGAGCTTGGAAGTGGCTAGGGACGGGAGATTGCAGGTGGCAGAATTGGTTGTATTTAATTGAAAAGGAGAGATTGGTCTGAACTGCCTGGATTGAAGAATTGATTGGATTTGTATTTAATTGAATTTTGTTTTTGAGTTTTGTAGGGATTGATAATGGAGGGAAAGATGAGGGAGGAGGAGGACGGTGCTGCAAGCGAAGGGAGGGAGAAGGAAAGAGGAGCTGCAGGAGAAAAAAATGAAAATAAAATTTTTTAATGAAATTTATTCCAATCTATTTAATTTCAAATAAATTGTCCAAATCGGGTCGGGTTTTGGGCAGGTTCCGGGAGTGCGGGGCCGGTTTGGTACTGTGGGGCCCACTAATCTAAGGTGTCAGCCCATGTCATCAAAACGGTGTAGGCTCAACTCGAAACGACGTCATTTCGGCGCGGTTCAAAGAGCCCAAAATCGGGCAGCCCGCCACGTCAGCAGGTGCCTGACCGAGGGACTATGACTGCCCTGTCCACTTAAAGTCGGGTACGTGACCGTCCAAACAGAAAGTCAGGGACCCAAATTGGCCAAAACGTTAAACAACGGGTACTGTAAAACCCAAAAACCCGTGAAATAAATAAAAACCCCAAAATCCCGCTTAATTAACATGAGAAACCCAAACCAAGCATAGGGCCGTATCATAATCGGGTGATCCAAAAAGACTATAATAATAATAATAATTTCGACAAATAATAATAATAATAATAATAATAATAATAATACCTAAAGCGAATTATTGTAGAGCCAGTGGGCATCGTGGTATGATTATGATAGTATGGTATGTTTGTTTGTGATTTGTTAGTCTTTGGTTAGCCGATTGATTCTAGGGTTTATCCAAACCTCCTCTCTTTGAGTGAGAAGTTGGAGGAATCAAGACTGATTGATTGATAGAAGGAAACAGGGAAGGTAAGATATGGATCCATCGAAGAAGCGTAAGGTGGATGAGAACGGGGGAATTGTAACGGTGGAATCGTATGGGAAACAAGTGAGCCTTAGCCCACAAGAGGCCCGGAAGATAATGGAACGCTTCTCTCAGGAGCAGCTCCTCGACCTCCTCCAGCAAGCCGTCCTCCGCCATCCCGACGTCCTCGACGCCGTCCGATCCATCGCCGACCCCGACACTACCCAGCGCAAGCTCTTCGTCCGCGGCCTCGGCTGGGAGACCACCAGCGACAACCTCCGCTCCCTCTTCTCCTCCTACGGCGACCTCGAGGAGGCCGTCGTCATCCTCGACAAGACCACCGGCAAATCCAAGGGCTACGGCTTCGTCATCTTCAAGCATGTCGACGGGGCTCTCTTGGCCCTCCGTGAGCCCAGCAAGAAGATCGACGGCCGCGTCACCGTCACCCAGCTCGCCGCCGCCGGGAACTCCCATAGCAACCCTAACCCCACCGCCGTCGACGTCACCTTGCGCAAGATTTACGTGGCCAACGTGCCCTACGACATGCCCGCCGAGAAGCTCTTGGGCCATTTTGCACAGTACGGGGAGATTGAGGAGGGCCCCCTGGGCTTCGACAAGCAGACTGGCAAGTCTCGAGGCTTCGCCCTCTTTGTCTACAAGACTGCCGAGGGGGCTAACGCTGCCTTGCTTGAGCCCGTCAAGACCATCGAAGGCAGGCAGTTGAATTGTAAATTGGCCATTGACGGCAAGAAAAAGCCCGGCGGACCGGGCCAAGTCGCCGCAAATGGGGCGCAACCCCAGCCGCCTCAGGGTGGGGACGGGATGGGTTTGGGGATGGGAATGCTGCACCAGCCCCCTTATGGTGCGCCTTCCGGCTATGCTGCTGCTGGCTATTCCGCTGCTCTCCAGGGCCCGACTGGCGCCCATCATCATCCTCCTCTCGGTGGCCCAGGATTGGCCGCTCCCGTACAGCCTACTGGATATAATACTGCTGCTGCTGCCGCTGTTGGTGGCCCATACGGAGGATATGGTGGCCCAGGACCTACCGGATATGCTGGTACTGGTGCTGGTGCTGCTACCGCTGGTTTGGGTGGTGGTGCTGCCGTTGCCATTGCACCTTCATCATACAGGTTGCAGCCAACTTCTGCAGGAATGCCTTCCGGAGCATATCCCGAACCTGGGCATTACAGCTTGTCATCTTCCGCTCCTTCATTCCCGAATCAGCATCAGGGAACATCGCCAGCACCTAGGGTCCCCACTAGTGGAACATATCCAAATTTGCCACCCTACTACTGAGGTATATTCATTCACTTTTAGTGTACTTCTTTTCCCTGTTTCTAGTTTATTTCTTTTGCGCTCTTCCTTGATGCTTAGTTAGACTGTCTTCCTGCTTTACTTCTGTGCTTTTCTTTGTTAATCTGCTCGCTCATATATTGTCTTTCACTTTTTGTAATAATTGTGGATGTTTGTTGATTGGGTGTATGCCTGTTAACTTAATAGGTGCCCTTTATGGATAGGAGTGTTTAGGTGTTACGTCTTTTTTACTTTCTATCATCATTTCATGCTTTTGGGATGGACAAGGTTCTAATTTGGCTGCAGTCTGGATGTTAGTTTTAACCCATCTTTTACTCTGCGTGTACCAAATGTTACTTTCGTCTTTCCTCCTCATAACTCCTTGTCAATCCCTACTTTGGTGTTTGTGGTGAAAATTAGTCGGACAAAGCTGGAATCCAAATTGGAGTCTGTTGGTATAAGAACAGTCCTTTGTTCATAGTTTGACCTTGAAGAATTTGTATGACTCCCTCATTTTTTTAGTCATCTTGTTTGCGATTGACTGATTATTACATAATAACTTTGAGATTACATGCTTTCTGACAATTGAAAAAGAGAAAAGATATTGTTTATTCCCTCGCATTACTTCTTCATTCCCATTCCGTATAAGTTCGGAGAGAAGTTGATATTGCCTTTTCTTGCCTTTTCTGGTTGCAAAGTGGCTTCCGGTCATCATTACCCTTTCCAAAGTCGATTTGATATTAATGAAGATTGACATGCGTGCTTGTCACATATTTCTTTGCCAGAAGACAATTGTGTGGAATCCTAGGTTGTTGTTGCATGTCAGACTATTGAACTTCCTGCAATAGTTTCATTGGTAATGATAGCATTGGCATCTGACTATATGTGAATGTTCTCCAGATTGACTAACTTCCTCTTTCTACTCTGCATCATTTCCTTGCTTTCTTTTCCTGTCTTCTCATTTTCATGGTTTTACACGAATTGTTGACTGATCTTTTATGTACTGTTCATATTTAGTAGAGGGGATACATGATGGGTTTTGTTTGATGTGAAATTCTTGAACTTAGGTAAGGTTGTGAACTTGGAACTTATAAAAACTAATAGCGTGAACTTCATCCTTTACCTTTTCATTTGGCTTTGCTTCTTTGCTTTCCTGTTTCTTTTCCTCTGCCCGCTCCCTTCTTTTCTTTTATTGCATATTGGAACACCAAAATGTCATGTTGCAATATTTTTGATTCATGACCTTAAGAAGGGTTCTCCCTGCTTTGTGTTAGTTCTTCTTTCCTATTTATCATAAAAATTTTTGCAAGTGGATGCTGAATGATGAATTGAGTTGTGCCTGGGTGTTTGATTCAGGTGTATGACAGCTTGTTGGGCGAAGATGCTTTTTGTGGTACTCGTGATTGCGTGATTGCAGACTATATGCTCTCTGGTTTATGAGTGTATTAGCTGTTGTGCTTTTACGGCAACCTCTTCACTCAATCTGCACCTTTAGGATGTGGTTCATTTCTGAGTGCTGGTTGCTAGAATGACTGTGTTAGACTAGTAGTATTGTAATCATTTGAGGAAGCTCTTTGCAATTGGGATTTTTTCTTAATAAGATTCTTAGTAAGTGCTTACATTATGTCCTTCCATTGTTTCTGCAAATATTATAGTTGTTGCTTCTGATCTTTTACTTGCAATTTTATCAGCAGTTGTGGCTATATGAACTTCTTGTTCCATTTGCTTCTCATTGTTCCTATCTATTATCAGGCATTTATCTATCTTAAAGTATCATGTTTCTATGTTTACAATCTTAAAGCACTCCATATAGACAACAGTCTTCTACAATGAAGTTTTTCCTCTTTCTTTTCCACCTTTGGGGGAAGTTATGTTGTTAGTGCAATTACTGGTAGCCCTTACTTGAGATTAAGGTGCTGGAAAACCAGTATTTCTTCCTAATGTATCGTGTGTCATTCCATCCTTGATTGATGTTTCATTTTGAACGCCTTTTGTTTTCTTTATCACTTCACTGGATTTATTTTCGCACTGTATGAGTGTTAGTACACAATGTTCAGTTCTATGATGGGATGATAGTTTTTCTGTTATACCTGCTTTGATAAAATTGCTGTCATCAAATTTTCAGCCAGTGATGTCATATTTTCTTTTGTTAAGTGTGACTGCCTGCAATCCACCGAAGATGACTGTATTCAAGCAACTTAACTTATCTCGATGTTCCATATGATTTTGCTTTGTTAACAAATGCCAAACGATTTGTCACTAAATTTATTAGTTTGAGTGTGGTTTAACAATGTACTTTACTGGCACTTTGTTGTTGTTAAGTTCTTTCTGCTAGTAGTCTCTTCTTTTATTCTTTTACCATTTTGGTTAGCTTTTTCCTGTGGAAGATATATAAATATATATATATGTATATATATATATATTTATATTTTTGCACAGATGTGCAAGACATATTGGAGGGTGGACAGATTGGTGTGTGGTTAATTGCCCAACTGAATAACAGTATAAAAATTATTAACTGGCAACAGCATTTATCTTTCTTCCTCTCTTTTATTTTTTTGGTTCGCTTTTATGAATTAGCTAATATTACGACAAGAGCTTGGCAACTTTGACAAATTTGACCTATCATAATATTGCACAAGATATTAACTTTTTTCTTTTTTAAAAAAAATCTGTCCAAGCCCATGTTCTAAATGAACCCTGTAAACTTGTATCCGTGATCTGTCATGGCACATTGCTTCTGCAGTCGACCAGTCTTATTTGTCTGTGATAACATGCAGGGAGTATATGGATTTGGCTTGGATCTGATTCCCATATTGTTGTTCTTGATGTGTTTGTCGAGGAGCTTATCAATTTGCCTGTCAAGACAAGGTTTTCTTGTTTACTATGAAATCATGATTGTATGTTTTTGCCTCTTTACAAAACAATGATTTCTTGGGGCACACTGCCACAAATGAAGTATTGATAGCGACTTGCTTGGTGATGGCTTCTCTCTGTTTCTCTCGTTTGTTCTTTTTTTGGAACTTATTATTAGACCGATAAGAATAATCTCCAGGTGGTCTTCAGATAGAAAGAGCCATCTGGTTAGTGATTCTGGATCGCATTATCATCCTCTTCTTGCAATTTTTTTCTCCTTAAAATTGGTATACCGCAGCATTTCGCCATTGCTTTTATGAGATATTTTGGACTTGTGGTATGTATGTTTGGTAACATGCGATGTGGATACAGTTGGATAGTGTTGCACGTTTTATTTGTAGGCTGGATGGAGAGGTTTATTTACATTCCTGTGAGTCACATTACCTGATAATGAGGCCTTGATTTGCCCTGTAGAGATTATGGCTGACTTAGTTTAGAGTTTATGGGTTCGCTGACTTTTTTTTTTTTTGGTTTTGCTGAAAGGTGAGGCGTTAAAGTTGTGACATGGAGTGATCAGGTTTTAAACAGTTGCTTTGGTTTTTTAAGCATAATGAGATTCAGTAGCAGCACATGTTGAAACTCTGTTATGTTATTTCAGGTGACGAGAGAACTATATGTTATTAACACGGTGGTTTTTTTTTTAAAAAAAAATATTCCAAAAGGTGAAGAAGTTGGTTAAAAGGTCTCCATTCCTGGGCGCTGGCTGCGTTAAAATCTGTTGGTTTTACTGCTAGCTTATATATATATATATATACACAATAATAAATATGCCTATGTGTGGAATATTAGTTGTTTATTTCCCCAAAATTGGTTAAGAGTCCTGACAAGTGCCAAGTTGTTGTTGTTTTTTTCTTCTTGGGTTCTTTTGTGGTGCGCTGCCTGTTGTTTACCTTTTTGTACGAGGAACACGAGATGAAGAGCTTAGAGGTCAAATGGAGGATGTGGTGTGATTTGTGGGGGGGGGGGGGCAGGTCGCTGGGGCCTTTGGTTAATTGGCAGGTAGGAAGGAGGACCTCCCCGGGAACGTCATCCAGTTGATTCATTGAAGCATATTAGAAAGATGAAATTGGACTTATTGGACTTTTGCCGCTGGGAGGAGAAGCACGCCAAATGTCAATGAGAGGTATTTGCTGGCCGACTGTCTTTTTGGTGGAGCATCATTTTGGCTGTCCTTCCCGTCATCTTCGCCTCCTTATCACCTTTCTTTCCTTTCCTTGAAAGAAAGGAAAATAACAATGACTACTGTCTAATCTGTACTATGTCATCAATTCTTGTCTGTCTATCTATCTATATTTATGTTCCTACTCATTAAATAACCTAAAAATTAGAAAAAAAAAAAATACCACACTACCTGAGAATTAATATAAATAAAATATATGTGTTTGTGTAGACAATTTAAGAGGAAAACATAAATTGATTTAAATTTTAAATAAAAAATTATAGTTATAAAAAAGTATAGAAGAAATTTATTTTATATCAAAAGAAAATAGAAGAAATTTATCGACATAAGCATAAAAGAAGTGAAGGTTATGGGATCCGACGGGAAACTATATAAAAAAAAAAGGTGAAGGCTACATGTTAAAGTATTCCAGTAAATAAGTGAAAAAAAAAATGTTACCAGAAATAATTCTGTATAGATTATGAAAATGTTAAAAAAGAAATTAATAGAATTTTTTTTTTTTGGGTTGAAATGGTGGCACGAGGCCTATATTAAGAAATTATAATGAAGGAACTCAGCGGGAACGAGCCACACCCATTACATCCGCATGCAAAAAATTAAGACAACCCCCCAGGAGGTGAATCCAAAACATGAAAACCTAGGACGAGAGTAACTAAAACCGGCAAGCCAATCTGCAACAAAATTGACTTCCCTATATACATGGGTAATTCGAACATCCCACTCACGAGCAAGCCAAACCATATGTTTTAACCTTTTAAATTAGGAAATAAATATGTCACTTTTAGTATTAAAATAAATGAAGCGTGAGATAAGGAATGGATAGTTACAAGAATTTTAAGAAAGGACTATCTTTCGTTTCAAAAAAAAGTCGAGAAAAATTAATCAAGATGGTAAGAAAGGGTGAATATTACAAATTAAAAACGAAATGGTGGAAATGGCCCTGTAATTGCAGAAGCTTTGACTATCCGAGATGAGGGTTTACTTTTGCCCAACAATATCGATCCAATCTGATTGTAAAGTGCTGATTGACGAACTGCATGGAGGTTTTATTGCGGATCCTACTCTTGGTCTTATTGTTCAAGATGTTTTCTATAGTTGTCAGAATAGTAATGTTGTGGATTCCTCTTTTGTAAAAACGCCACCGTAATGAAGTAGTACATGCACTTGGTAAAATGCCCATAGTGAATAGCAACGACTTATTTTGGATTGAGAAGCCCACATAGCAAATTGTCCAGCTCCTGATTGTATTTCAAGAAATACAATCATAAAAGTTATTCATGACTAAAAACCAAAAATGAGATCCATCACATCCAGGTGCGTGACTCGAGTCGAATCTAAATTCGTCGAGGCAAAGCTTCGGATATCGGACGAGAAACCATAAAACTGACATCTGTGATATGTGATCTGCAAACATGGACTTGTAAACTTTCACTTTCGCATTGGGCATTATTATTTAACTACTACTCTACTCGTGTGGTCGATGAGTTATCTGACTATGGGGCTTTCTTTTAATATAATTAAGTTTATTATAATTAGATGAGTTTATAATTGGCGGAAAAATAATTTTATTATACTATTGGGTACTTTAAAAAAAACACAATTGAAAATGGTAATTTTTTTTATCTCTTTTATTCCTTCCAATAGCAATTGATATTACTTTTGGCTTGGATTGTTTTTTCCAATGAGGCAGATTGAGTCTGATGAGGTAAAGATCCAACCTTCTTGTATTCTCTCCATTGGAATAATCGCGAGGTGTGGCTTAAGATGGTATGAGAATACAATTGTTGGAATGAGGCTTTTACAACAAAGTACAATACACTTACCTTGCATGACTTTTGGGATTCCGCACCGAATATACGTATCTTTGAGTTTCTATTCCTTCTATACTTCATATAGAGTGCTAAGGTAAAGTGGCAGATGCATGTTCTTTGAACACAATAAGTAAGCTTTTTAAATAGTCCAGATATATTGTACAAAGTTAATATATACATATATAATTAGTTTCAATTTCTAAACTTAATAAATAAAATATATGTATTGATGGGTAGGTTTGTGTAAAATTAATAAGGAGAGTTGGATTCCATTGTACGCAGACAATTTGAGGATGAAACTCTATGCATTGAGTTTGTGTAAATATACTATTGATTTTGGTATTTTAATCTAATAAGTAGTTTTCCTAAATAGTCTAATAAGTAGTTTTCCTAAATAGTCTAGACATATTGTACAAATTTAATATATATATATATATTTATAATTAGTTTTATTTTTTGAACCTAATAAAGAAAATATACATATTGATAAGTAGCTTGACAAAATTAATAAGTGGATTAGGGATTTTATTGTATAAAGATAATGTAAATAGGAATAAAGCGTTTTTTGGTCCCTGTGTAAGGCCTCAAAGTTGGAAGTCATCCTCGTGTAGGATTTTGGCCTCTTTTCATCCCTCCGTTCATCGCGTTTGGTTAGTTTTGGTTTGTCCGGCTAAAATCCGGCCAAAATCGCTGATGTGGCAATTTTTTAGGCTCCACATCAGCTTTGTGGGGCCCACATGTCAGGGTTTAACCCAAAACCGACTCAGCCCCACCCGACCCGTTCGCCCAACCCTTTTACCCACTTGCCTGGATTTTTTTATTCTTTTTCTCTTTTTCTTTTTTTCCCAAAATTAATTTAGGCTTTTTTTCTTTTTTTTCTCTTCTCCTTTTATTTTCTCTCTTTCTTTTTTCTTTTCTTTTTCTTTCTACTAATTATTTTAAATTCATTAAGAACATTAAATTATAAATATTCATTTTTTATTTTTTCCCTTTTTATTTTTTTCTCATTGTTTATTATCTTTTTATTTTTCCAAAACATTAATTTTTATAACCCGTTTTAATTTTTTTTCCTGGTTGGATTACAGTTAAAAAATCAATTCATTCAAATTCAGCTCCACCACCCTTTCATCAAAAAAAAAAAAATTCAGCTCCACCAGGTTATGGAGCGAGACCTGTGAATCTGTAGTGGCTTGTGGATTGAGACCCGTGGTTCTTGTGCTGCTCCTTGTGTTGTGTTGTTCTTTCAGTTGTCCTTTGCAGGCTAGTGTCTCGTAGCGGTGTTGTGTTCGAGACGGCGGAAGTCCTATGTGCTGGCCTCAATATGTGCGCGAACAGGGGCAGGTTCGTCACTCCCTTCGGCGGGTCTTCCATGTCCTTGCGCGGCGTCTGCAATCGATCGTGTGGTGGTGGTGCAGCGGGGGCAGCCCTTGCTGTGCAGTCATTCTCGGTGGAGCGGGCAAGCGCTCTTCGCCACAGAGGTCCCTGGCCGGCAGCGCGTCCAGCGAGACTGCGACTGTGGATCGAGGACGGATTGCGCCCAAACATGTATGGAAGGAGAAGATGGTGGATTCGTTGTTGTGGCGGTTTGGTTTGGTGTTTGTTGGAGCAGACAAAGGGGTTGGGTCACGAAGGTGGCGGAGAAGACGATGGAAGAGGGCTAAAACGGGACTGTGATAATGAGAAAGTCGTGGGATTTGGATGGCTGTTTGAAGAGGAGGGTGGAGGGTGGTTGAAACGCCCCGACCCGTATTTACCGTACACAGTAAACACGTGCCGGAACTGTGACGACCCAGCCAAATAAACCCAAACATACAGTGTGAACAATAATAACTTAGGCCCAACGGCCCAAAACAGTAAACAACATAAATAACATATTTGGCCCAATGGCCCAATAATAGCGAAAACATGCACAGCGGAAGACTTATAAAGACTCACATATACACTGTATGCATAAATGCAAACTATGGATCCGAGCCTGACCAAGAGATATCGCTGCAGCCTGTCTGGAATGCACCAAACCTGTACATGAAACAACTCATCCTACGGGATGAAAGCCCGCAGGTGAGGGGTGAGTCCGAAGTGCTCACGACAATGGAAAGACGATCAGTATGCACACTATAACTACTCAAGTCAAAAACACGGGCTAAACAGCCCAACCAAAAGACTCAAATAAAATCAATTATCCAATTTTATCTTTCCGGGCCCCGTCACGGATAAGCTAGGGCCGTACCAGGTTATCAACCTGTTCCTGGTGCCAGATCAAAAAGAACCCAGGGATAGACATCCCAAAAATAACAAACCGGGATAGACATCCCAAGCATAGACATGCTTATCACACGAACCCAGATCATGGCCACCACAAAACAGTCTCTAACCATCCGGTCGTACCTCTACTTACCACGTGACAATTATATTACCGTCATTAAAAACCAAATCACAGGGATCGACATCCCTAACCAAAATACCAAGGATCGACATCCTCGTCACAATTCATTAATTATACCATTATACTTATTCCAAAAGACACAGAAAATCGACACGGGGATAAACATCCCAAAAATACCAAACAAGCACCGGGATAGACATCCCGAGCCAAAACACAACAAAAGCACAGCATCCAACAATGCAACAACACCAAACACAATAACCGAGTAATAAGGCACATATTGAAGGAAATCCATCCTCACCTTGGCCGATTACTCAACTTCGGAAACTATGACCGGTCCGACGCCGGCTCCTCGGGAAACTGCCCGATATCCAAACCTATACAATAAATCAACATACACTCACATAAATGCACATATTCGGTATGCAATGATGCCAATACTACGAAATTACCCATCCCGGTTCTTACTCGATATTATTATCTTTTACGGAAAATATTTTACCGTACGTATTTCCGAATATAATTTCGGTACCATACTTTAATTAAAATTCTTTTCAAAATATTTTCATAAAATAATTATAATTTCCAAAATAATAATATCCATAATTTTTCCAGAAAAATAATAAGCTATTTATAATTTTCAGAAAATATTTATAGTATTTATCTTTTCTAAATATATATACAATTTAATTTCCTACACAAAACATAATTACTTTTAATTTACAAAATACATATTTATATACATACACCAAAATTATAATTTTCCAGAGAAAAATTAATACATAAATTAAATTTTTAGAAATTATTTTCATGTTATAAACATAATATTAATTTTCAAACAATAATATAATTATCTTTAATTCCAAGAATCAAAGTATATATACATGTATATATTTTCCAGAATACCAACATCCATACTAACAGATTTCCTCAAAATAAATATCTTCCCAGAGTTATATTCCAGCAGAAATAAATATATTACATATATATATCTTTTTCCAAATAACCATTTCTAAAAATAATAAAACATAGTTATTTTATTTGCAAAGAATAAAAGTATGCACATATATTACCATAATCTAAGCTTACTATGTTTTTCAGAACATGTGTATATATTTTTCCAGAAATTAATTAACAAGAATTAATTATATAAACATATTTTTATATATATATATACATATTATTGAATAAATAAGAAAAATAAAAATAATAAAAAAAAGGCAGATCCGGATTGCAACCCATGGAGGGCGCGACCCGGACGCGAAAATGGGTAAAACCCGGCCTTACCTAGCGGGTCGAGCGGCTGGCGACGACGGCGGCGGCGCGAGAGCGCGGGGGAAGGCGAGCACAGGCAAGAGGCGACACTGGCGACGCGAGGAGCGGTGGAAGGCTGAGCTCGGCGGCGCTGCAGAAGACAAGAGGCGCTGGGAAGGAAGACCCGCGGGTTGCACGACGGGTCAACGCCTCTATTCGGTGCGTCCGGCGGCGAAATCGAGCGAGGGCGGCGGGGTTCAGTCGGCGACTCCACGGGGAAGAGGTGGATGGCGGCGGTGTGTGGAGAGGAGGCCGGGAGCTCCGTCTTGTGAACAGTATCCGAGGGAAGGATCCGGGTGGCTACTGTTCACTCGGGTTTCTTTTTTTCTTCCCTTTTCTTTTTTTCCTTTTCTGTATTTTCTTTATTCTATTTTCTTTTCTTTTCTTTTTTTTCCTTTCATTTTCTTTTCTTCTCTATTTTCTGATTGGTCCATCTCTTTTTTTTTCTGATTTTTCTTTCCCTTTTTTCTTTTTCTTTTTCTTTTCTTCCTTTTTTTTCTTTTTCTCTCTTTTTTTTTCTTTTCTCTCTTTTTTCTTTTTCCTCTCCTTTTCTTTTTCTCTCTTTTTTTTTCCTTCTCTTCCTCTCCTCTCCACCGGTTCTCTTCTCCTTAAAAACTGAAATTTTTTACTATTCATCATGTGAACTCAAATAATGCAAATCCGTCCGTATTACGGGCGAGTCCGATCCGGACCAGAAAATAACCGATACCTCCTTAGTTATTTTCCGGTGTGATTTTCCGAGAAATTCCGAAACCCGAAAAATACCAACTTAGTTCCGAAAAATTCACGGGAAAATCACGAGCGCGGGAAAACCCTCGGTTTCGAAAAATGACTCCCGATTTACCTTGAATTAATTACCCAAGATTAATTCAACAGTAAATCACGGTAAATAGACTTTTACAGTCCGGTAAAAATCCAAAATTTTTACCCGGGCTGTTACAGACTACCCACCTTGAAAAGAATTTTGTCCCCGAAATTCCGTCTTATCCGTGGGTCCTACCACGATAAGATTGTGGCACACTCTGCCAGGTATCCAACCTCAACATGAGATACCGCTTATACCCTTAAGCGACATCTCATCCGCTTATAAATACCAAACTCTCATGACCGGCATACTCACACACAGTTATGGACTCTCCACTGAGATCAAGGACAACCTCAGACTCCGAAAACAACAGCTACATCGGCGGCAAAGCCTTCCCGACAAGCTCCGATGATGAACCTCCAAAGAAACGCTTCAAGACAAACATCATCGGCCTGCAGGAGCATATGGTCGTTTCCCCAAAACGACGCAAGAAGCGAGTCCCCAAGAAATCTGAAGATCGCAAGGGCAAGGCGGTAGCTGAGAGCAGCACTCCGCAACAGAAGATGACGCAACTGAACTTCTCGCTGAAGAAGATCAGCTCGGCGGTGGCGCAGATAGAACTGGCGTGCATGGAACTGTTCCCGCACATGGAAAATGCCAAAAAGATTGTAAAAGACCTAGAGAAGCAATAACTCCATAGAGAGTACTTCTTCTCCAGTTGTAAAACCATTATGATATTAATAAAATAAATTTCCTTTTAAAATTAAAATCTCTTATTATGAGATCTTATGCTAAACAGAATAAAATATCTCAAAGCAAATTAAAAATCGACTATAAGGATATAAAATCAAATATAAGAAAATTAAAAAAAACAACACTCGTTTGACAAAATCAAAGCATAAAGAAATTAAAAATAAAACTCATTTAACAAAATCAAAATAAAACACGTTTTCATGATCGTGCTCCTATCGGACGAAAACACCCTCGAACCAAGAAACGTAACTCGTACAACTAACGGTGACGTCGGTTAACCTCCTGAAAAAGATATCCGATAACTGGCAAGGCGATGATCACGGGAACGTCCTGTGTCCCTCGAAAGACACGATACCCACTTGTTCAAAAATTCCGCATGAGCCAAAAACGTCTATCTCGTCTCGTATCTCTCCACGATGTCCGAACAGCTGTGAACTTGTCGCACATGTACTGCACTCGAGGCACGGTCCCATCCATCTGGCCTCAACGGTTACGAATGCAAGTGATAAAAGATGCAAGAAAAGATAATAAGACCGTAGAAAGAAAAGACAAGGTAGCCAGAGCGAAGAAAATCAAGAGATGGAAAAAGACTAAAAAAAACTCTGGCACGGGTCCGAAAAACGCGTAAAGCAATAAATGCAAGCAACGGTAAATTTTCAAAAAGCAAAATCTTTAAAATCAAAAACGGTAATCACGCTCCCTATAAGAGTATAAAAGAAGGAGCGGTGAGGTGTAAATCACCAAAAGCATCAAAAGCAAACAAAACACTCAGGCAAACAAAACCACAAAACGCTGAAAAACAAAAGACCAATATGTCCCAACACAATGCCTGCTCCATCCTCAGTCTTCTTCGTCGAAGGTGCCAATCTCGGCAGGAGAAACCGTCTGGCGTACAGCATGGTCAACGAACGTGCCGAAGAACTGCCGAACAAGCTCGGCAGAATGCCACGTCTAGTCTTCGTCGACGAGCTCTACTCGTCACGGTTCTTCGTCACTCCCATGGAAGAGGTATTCTTCCTAGAGGACCATGGGACACTGAGGACTTCCTACTACGACTCAGCAAACTCCGTGATGTTCTTCATCTCGGATAGGCTTCAAGAGTTCAACCTGGAGTCCACTTGCCAGACTGTGGAGCAAGGTGCTTACTACCAGCTCGCAATGACAGCCCAGAGCATACCCAGAATGACTCGGCTACCTCCAACCTGGCCAAAGGTACGTCTGCTGGTGTGGAACTGCAGAGGAGTTGCAAGGCGT
>JAKUCV010001239.1:81128-104500 GCA_028386065.3 Turnera subulata | reverse complement strand
GCGAGGAAGGACGCGAGCACCACCTCGACATCTGGGCGGCACGAGCGGCGCGGGGGCGGCGAGAAACTGACGCGACGTCGCCGGCAGGAGGCGGAAAGTGCGAGGAACACAGATCCGCCGGGTCCTCGGCGGGTCTAGCGCGCGTCAGGGCGGCGGAAGCGGCGGAACTCGACGGCGATGCCATGGGTGAGGTCGCGACGACGTGACGCAGCTCCTGGTTGCGGCGGTGCGTCGATCTGCGGCGGGGAACGTCACAGCGTGTACAGTGACGAAGGGTGGCGGGTGAACAGTGGCCGGTTCCTCTTTTTCCATTTTTTCTTATTTTTCTCTATTTTCTTCTTTTCTTTTTCTTTTTTTTTTCTTCTCTCACTGTTTTCTTTTTTTATTTATTTTCTGTTTCTCTTTTTTTTTCCTATTTTTCAGTTTTTTTTCTATTTTTTTTCTTTTCCTTTCTTTTTTTTCTTTTCTCTCTTTTCTCTCTTTTCTTTCTTTTTCCTCTCCTTTTTTTTTCTTCTTCTCTTCTGCCTTCTCCCGGTTCTGCTTCTTTTATAAACTGAAAATGATACTATTTGTCATGTGAAATCAATAATATAGTTCGTCCATATTACAGGCGAATCCGATCCGGACCAGAAAATAATCGATACCCCGTAATTATTTTCTGGTGTGATTTTCCGAGAAATTTCGAAACCCGAAAAATACCAACATAGTTCCGAAAAATTCACGGGAAAATCACGAGCGCGGGAAAACCCTCGGTTTCGAAAAACGACTCCCGATTTACCTTGAATTAATTACCCAAGATTAATTCAACAGTAAATCACGGTAAATAGACTTTTACAGTCCGGTAAAAATCCAAAATTTTTACCCGGGCTGTTACAGTGGTGGTGGCCGTCGTCGGTGGGGGTGGGGGGGTTCGGTCCCCGTTGTTCTTTGGCAAAGATCTACTAATTTTTTTATTTTTTCTATTATTATTAAAATCAAGATTTTTTAAATAGAAATTTTTGGAAATTAGTATTTGAAAAAGACAAATGGTTAAAATAATAAATCCAAATGTATTTATTTAAATCCAAGTAAGATTTCTAAAAATTAAATTTTGCTTATTTTTAAATAAAGAAATTAAAAATAACAGATGGGAAAAAAATAAAAGGCAAAAAGAATTTTTTTAATAAAAATAAAGTGAAAGGGGAAAAAAAATCAAACCAGGAATTAAAATAAGGTTTTTGTAAATTAAATTTTAGGAAAAAAAGAAAAAGAGAAAAAAGAATAAAAAATCCACCCAAATGGGTCAATGGGGTAGGCGAATGGGTCGGGTAGAGCTGGTTTGGTTTTTGGGTTAACCCTGACATGTGGGCTCCACAAAGCTGATGTGGCGGTGAAAAATTTGCCAAATCAGCAATTTTCGCCGGAATTCGGCCGGACTGACCAAAAGGGATAAACGGAGGGATGAAAAGAGGCCAAAATCCTACACGAGGATGAATTCCAGCTTTGAAGCCTTACACAGGGACCAAAAAAATGCTTTAATCCAATGTAAATATCAAATTACTTTTGATTTTGGAACTTAGTAAGTAAAATATACGGAATAAGTGGATTTTGGATTCTGTTGTATACAAATAATGTAAGGATGAAATTCTATGCATCGGGAATATATCATCGATTTCAATTTTTAACCTAATAAGTAGGTTTCCTAAGTAGCCCAGACACATTATATAAATTTAATATATATAGTTATAATTAGTTTTGATTTTTGAACCTAATAAATAAATATACCTATTGAGAGGTAGGCTGATAAAATTGATAAGTAGATTTGGGATTACATTGTATAAAGACAATGTAAATACCAAATTGTATGCTTTGGGTTGTATATATTTGTTATTGACTGTTTTTTAACCTAATAATTAGTAGGTTTCATAAATGATCGGAACACATTGTAAAAATTTAATATATATATTTTAATTATTATATTTAGTTTCGATTTTTGAAACTAACAAATAAAATATACATAATGCTGAATAGATTTATAAAATTAATAAGTACATCTAGAATTCAATTGCATAATTCATTTTAACACCAAATTCTATGCACTGTGTTGTATATATTTTTATTGATTTCAGTTTTTTAACCCAATAAATAGGTTTAGTTAATAATCTACCTACGTTGAGTTGTATAAATTTACTGTATACATTTACAGTTAGTTTCGATTTCTAGAAGCTTACCTTGGAGTTTTGCCATTTAAAATTAATATTATTTCTTACAGTATGTGCTACAACACATATACATTAATAATTTTCGACTACAATATAGGTTACCCAATTTCAAAATTTAAGAGTATGGATGGGGATAAAAGAGAGGGAGAACAGACCATGTACCAAGAGGGAAAGGGAACATAAAGAGTAGAATTATATAAAGACAATGCTTAGATTAAATTCTAGAGTTGCATATATTAATTACTGATTCTGGTTTTCAAACTTAATAAGTAGGATTGAGATTCCATTGTATAAAGAGAATGTCAATATCCAATTCTAAGTTGGGTTGTATATATTAATTATTGATTCCGGTTTTCGAACCTGTAAATAATCAAAACGCATTATACAAATTTAATACATCTATAGTGTTATAAAATGGGGGATGAAATTCACTCCTTAATGGAATAATACAAGCTTGATCAAGGTGACAATACAATCTTGATGGTAGTAATACAACTTTAATGGTAATAATACAACTTTGATAATAATAATAATGGAGAGTGATTAAAATAAGATGGGGAGATTGAGAAGAGAGGTTTATGGTGTATGGAAATGAGAAGAGAGTAAGTTTATGGTGAGAGAAGAAGGTATATGTGTGTATGAAAATGAAGGGGTATTTATAGGTGAAAATGGGAGGATAAAAACAAATGAGTATGATTAATTTAATAAGGTAAAAACAAAAGGATATTAGGTAAAGGAAGATGACATTAAGATTAGGACAAAATAGAATTATGGAAGGTAAATGGCCAAAGAGATGAATCCAAGTGGATGTTAGGTGAGGGGTAAAATATTTACTAGGGGTAAATTTGGATACGGTAAAATTGAGTTTTACTGGATGATAACAATGACAGTCACCATAATTTATTTACAACACTCCCCCTTGAATGTCATTGCTCCTTAGATAGAATACGCTTGGGAATAACTGTCTCGTTAAAAACCTTACCAAGAAAATCCTAGTGGGATAAAAACTTGGTGAAGGAAAAAAGAGTGCAGTGCGTATTCTACTCCCCCTCATTTTGGCCTCCCTTGATTTCTTGGTGTCGTCGCATGCCGATCTTCTTTGTCAACCTCTGGTGACATTTGAAATGTATACAGTATCATCTTCATAATTTGTTGTTGGAGCATCTTCCTCGCTATTTTATCTATATGATTCTTGAGTGTGCAGCATCATCGAGCTCAGCTAAGCATAGTCTCGGCTGGCTTTGTGTGTAACTACAATTTTTGCATTATTTGAAGTGGTAGCAACGATACTTTGTTTTGTGCTTGCCTTGATACTTTAGGTATCAGCTTCCGCTTTATGTGGATCAAATGAATGACCTGCATCTGCAAAACAAACTGTATTCTTCTTGGACTCACACGGTTAAAATAATTACATGTCTGTTATACTTCAAGATAATGGAGAGCTTCAGGCTTTATGAAAAATTAGATAAAAAAGATATTTTTCTACAGTTTATGGCAGAGCTTCAGGCTTCATGTTACTAGCAAATTAAATTGCACTATGATATGGTACTTCGGGACCATATGGTACTTCAGGACCAATCTAATTTTTTTATGAGATCTTTCATCTCAAATCCTTTCTTAACATATAGCACGGCATTTGAAATCTTCTTCTGGAGTTCCAATAATATTTAAATCGCAAAAATAGTATCTAAATAAGCAAAAATAATAAATGCATATATGCAATCATACTACACATACTCAAATTTGGTTTAAACCATATAAAGATCAATTTAGCTTAAGTTTGTATATTCCCAAGAAATTAGTTGCTTCAGGCAACTTGAATCCTTCAGAGATTCTCATGCATATGTCGTGACTTATGAATCCATAGAAATAGGCTATAATAACATTCATTAGATGCATTTCTAATTTTTCATATATTACCAGACTTATCAAAGATCGAAAATAATTGCATCCACCACATGGGAGTATATTTCCTCATAATTAATACCAGGTCGCTTGGGTAAAACCTTGTGCGATGAGCCGTGCTTTGTATCTCACTATTATAATTTTCTTTTCGCACAAATACCGATTTACAATCGACCGGTTCTACACCATCTGGTGTACGGACTACAGGTCCGGAAAATTTCTCGCTTCACAAGCGAGTCTAACACAGCCTTAATTATATCTCTCTATTTTGGCCAATCATTCCGTGCCTACATTCATCAATAATGTAGGTTCATGATCCTCATTTTCTTTCATAATATTTAGCGCTATTATATATAAAACAAATATTCCATCGACGGTTATTTCACGTCGGTTCCATCTCATTTCTGACACCGTATAATTAATCGAGATTACTTCTGGAACTTTATCAATTGTGTTAGAAACCTCTTCTGGAGGATTTTCCTCTTCTTGAGGACTTCTAATTTGAACCTCTACTAGAGGTCTTATTTTCTCACTGGGGCCATCTTATCACTATGCTTCTTTTTCTCTATCGAGAATTTCTTTTCTTTTGGAACCGAGTATATTCTACGCTTCTTGCATACTTTAGATTCATTTGCATACTACACTTGTTCTTCTGGAACATTAATTTAAACAGAAACATTTACAACTGGTATATAAGATTTGGTCACTTTATATGTCTGGCAATTGCATATCAATTTTCCTGCAAATGAATCATCTTTTGAACTTCAGGTTCAAACTAATTTGTTTGAGGATCAACAATCATACATTGATAATACATTTCAATAATATCTTGATCCAGCTGTTTATTTCCTCCCTCTTATATTGGGTAAATATTTTCATTTAATTAATAATAAACAAATCCCCAATCATTAATCAATGGTTTCAATTACTTTGTAATTGATGGAGATTCACGCCCAACATACACAACATATATTCCCAGTCTTCTTTAAGGACCAATTTTACTATGCTGTGGTGGAGCATTATATACTTGTACAACCAACGGTCCGAAGATGGGAGTTACAAGGTTCGTGATCATGAACCAATTAAATGGGGAGACATTATGATAACTTGTTGGCTTGATGCACACAAGTGCTGCTGCATGTAAAATACCATTTTCTCAAATAGTAATATTTCATTAACAATGGTCCTGCAATCAATTGTCAATATTCCCCCAGATATATTTGGGTTTATTTCCAATGATATACATTATCCATTGAAGAAATATACCAGCATTATTTAGACATATAGTCTAATAACGTAAGTAAGGATATGTACCCGCAAGTGGCTTAATCATTAAAATAAGTATGCACAATGCCAAATTGCATCATACAATAGACCATCTAGTCGATACATCGTAAAAATTACCTAGATGGTCAACACGGCGGGGTTATTAGTCCGCGTACATGTCCCTGAATTATTTCCAAACTTGCTGGTGATTCCAGGCCAATCTCATCTTAGGAAGGCCGTATAATTAATTTCGCAGCACACAAACACGTGGAAATTCATTGATTGTAAAACTTCTGGTTTTTCAATGAATGACCAAATAAATTTCGTGCATCATTATTGATCCGGAATGGCCCAACCGGTCATGCCAAACAAGATATCCACTAGCCAACTTCTAGTTGGTCTCAGCTTCGGTCTGTGCAAACTGTGTATTTAATAACTTAGGAAAAACTATTTGCCAACTTCAGGCTGGTGAATAATAAATCAATCTTCCAACTTCTAGTTGGTGCCAGCTTCGGGCTGTGCAAACTATGTATTTATAATATAGAAAGAATTATTTGCTAGCTTCAGGCTAGTGTCAGCTTAGGGCTGTTGTGTACCAGCTTCAGGCTGCTGTGTGCAAGCTTCAGGCTGCTATGTGCCAGCTTCAAGCTGGATACAATAACTTTTATTAACTCGAATATTTTTGTAGTACAATCTAAAGAATAACGCAAGTAAATTTTCCACAATTTATTTTATTATCTGTTGTGGTAGACTTTATAATATAGAGATATTCAGCATCTCTTTTATTTACTGTCTCAACATAATATTCGTTTGAAAATAAATTCCTTTGAGATTTGAATAAAATATCCTTTTATTTGCTCTTCAGGAGTATAATAAAATTCATGCTCTTCCAAAGCATAAACATTTTACTCTTCCGAAGCATATTAAAACTCATGCTCTTCTGGAGCGTAAATGTGTGCTATTCTAGAGCATAATATAACTTATGCTCTTCCGGAGCTTAAATATATACTTTTCTAAAGTATAGTGAAAGTTATGCTCTTCTAGAGCTTAAATATATACTCTTCTAGAGCATAGTAAACTTGTGCTCTTCTAGAGCATATAAATTTTCTTGAGATTGTACTATCATATGTTACTTATGAATAATTTCTGTTTATTAAATACGGAATATGTCATTGCATTGTCTCCAGGACAAGTGCCCGAGTCATAATTCTAGAAATGACAGTTTCATGTTCTTATTAAAGATTTAGCAGTTATAACATGCTGTAAAATAAACATAATATAATAAAATTTAATAAATAATAATAAAGCTGAACATAAAATAAAAACATTCAATATAAATTGACTTGCACCTTCAGGGTAAGCAAGATAATAATAATATCCAAACATCATGGCCATCTTCTTGAATAAATATGGTTTCATCAATATTATATTTGCCCTTCAGGGACACTTGATAACCATTTACTGGATGCCTTGTTATATGGCCTGTTTGTGACCAATTGAATGTTCATAGTTATCACCAAAATTATCACATACAGTCACATTCACTTCAGGGAATGGAGCAGAGCTAGTTAAACGGGATTCATGATTTTTCATGAATAACTCATTATTTTATTCTGCCACAAGTAGGCATAAAACTAAATCCGAAAATTTCGTGAATTCTTTTTCACGATATTGCTACTGCAGGAGCACATCTGATGTACAAATATGGAGTTTTTTTTTTTAACTTATCAGTATCAATAATATTTTCTCCATATAATTTCATCTGAGGACTTGTAATATAACTGAATTATATTTGTGCACAGATTTAAAATCTTGCAACCTCAGATACATTTATACATAACAAGCTTTTTTTTTTTTTGAAGAATGACCATCTTCTGGTGATCATGCCTTTCTTTTAAATTCTTCCAAAGATCTGCAGGATCTTTTGATAGTAAGACATCCAGTCTTTGCTTTATTATTTTCTCTTTTATTGAGTCTTCCAGACTATTAGCATTTAAATGCATTTCAACATTTAATGCCCATGATAAATTTCTTCCGGAAATTTCAAGGGTCTTCAATTCAAGTTTCATAATAACAGTAATAATACAAGGTATAAAATGAATATAAAACATAAAATATATACGCTTACTCGATAAATCTTTCAACATTAATAATAGTATGATATACGCTTACTCGATAAAGGCGGCTTAGCCGGCCAACAAATGAAACAAGGCGGCTTTGCCGGCCAACGTAGAGATAAGGCGGCTTAGCCGGCCAATATTGAATACTAAGCAAATAAACAAATGCGGATTGAAAAAATTTAGAAACGATTACCTTGGTTTCATGAAAATAATATAACATGATCACATAAGATGCACATAAATTGATATGCAAATGATATGCTGTACCGTGAATTAAAATACTAATCCGGCTCGGTTATTATCCCGGTACTACCTTGATAATACCCTTTTCAAATTATTTTCACAAGTTTACTATATATTTTAATATAGAAATAAAGAAAATAATAATAAGAAAGTTTAGAATTAAGTACCTTAGCAGGATAGAGACTCGTGCTCATAACGTGTTATAAAATGGGGGATGAAATTCACTCCTTAATGGAATAATACAAGCTTGATCAAGGTGACAATATAACCTTGATGGTAGTAATACAACTTTGATAATAATAATAATGGAGAGTGATTAAAATAAGATGGGGAGATTGAGAAGAGAGATTTATGGTGTATGGAAATGAGAAGAGAGTAAGTTTATGGTGGGAGAAAAAGGTGTATGTGTGTATGGAAATGAAGGGGTATTTATAGGTGAAAATGGGAGGATAAAAACAAATGAGTATGATTAATTTAATAAGGTAAAAACAAAAGGATATTAGGTAAAAGAAGATGACATTAAGATTAGGACAAAATGGAATTATGGAGGGTAAATGGCCAAAGAGATAAATCCAAGTGGATGTTAGGTGAGGGGTAAAATATTTACCGGGAGTAAATTTGGGTACGATAAAATTGAGTTTTACTGGATGGTAACAATGACATTCACCATAATTTATTTACAACATATAGTTATTTTTGATTTTTGAACATACATTGATAAGTAGGTTTATAAATTCACACTATAGTGTCGTTTTATTAGAATCATTAGGTAGAATAAGTTTGCAACTCCAATCCCAAAATTTCATCCTTTGGAATGTGGTCGGATTTTATTCTTGTCTTCACCATAATTCATGGAGGTTAGTATTATTTAATGATATGTCAGCTATTTTTATTAAAAATTCATCAGAAAACAAGAACATCCCAGTCCAAAATATTTTTAATGTTGTTTGTGAGATAATGCCCCATCCTTTACTGGAAGACTAAAAGTCTTCTTGCAAGACAATCTAAGCATTTAAGAGCAAAATCTGAGAATAGAAGTCTTCAATTTATATTGTTTTCAGCTAACCCTTGTAAACACTTCCATTCCAGTCACTCTTAGGAAGTAACCTAGCGTGAGTTTGTAAGCGAAGACAGAATCAACTTTACGACAAGGTTTACAAGTGTAAAACATCTTGGTTGTAATGGGTTTGTTTTGTTGGCTTTACCAGAAGCCAAGAGTGAAGAAAGAAATCTCAGAAAAGATCTTTTGCAAGGGTTACGTCGACGAAGCACACCAACTTTACATTAAATAAACAAAGTCGGGATATTTGGAGTGATGTGTAAGAATCATCATGTAACCGCTAACGAAGTCCGGTAGCCTGCTCTGACAAAGAGTCTCCCCTCAATTTAAACATTTCGATACAGCCAACGCCCCCGTTAGTTCCTCACTCAGCCCCAAGGCCAATACCCTCACCAGAGCTACATCATCATCATCCTTGAATCGATGATTAGGTAGCCATCGAGCTAATCACATTCGATAGGACAAAATTAATGGTAGCCTAGCCGATCCAAGTATATAATGAAATGAACCGTGAGAATTAATTAAACAATGCCAAAAAAAGGTTAAAGCACTCACATTTTTCCTATGTACATCTAATTAGTAGATTTACTCAACCTTACTACTTCACCTAATAATCTGGAGACCGAACGCTTTATCTCATCTGGCACCAGCAGTTTCGGGTTCACCATTTCCAGAGCATATAAAGTGATAACTCTCATTACAGCACCCAAACTCAAAGTCTTGGCATTGCTTATCCCTTTATTTGCCAAACTGCAAGAATCTTTTAGGACACATTTGCCACATACCTGAAAAAAGCATGCATATGGATAAAGAAAAGCAAAGTTATGCCCTGGTGCCTCCAGCTTTCGGATGAATATGAAAATCAGAAAAAAGAGGGATGACCTACACTGTCCTCTTGAATATCAAAATATCTCCGCAACATTTTAGCAGAAATAACGCTCTTTCTTGACAGGGAGGGGCAACCAAAGAGCGCAACCTTTTTTAAGTCACTTCCTGACACCCATCTGCAAACCCAAGATCCCAGCTTAGAGTACCAGACAGGGAATAACATCATGGGCTAAGAGTTAGGTTCCACAAATATTCTGGACTTGCTCACTCATTGCATGACAATAATAGCAGAGAGAGAGAGGAGAGAAACAGAGATGAACTACTTCAGGAAAGAAACAAGCTAGACATCAACTCCAAACAATATTCACCAATTTTAGAGGGGTTCCAGAAGTTTGGATTGATGGGATACTTGTGAAAGCCTTGCTACCCCATTCACAAACATAATGCCATCATTTTTCTTTTCAAGTTGCACCATCAACGCATTAAACTTCTGAGACTTTAGAAAGAACAAGTACATGTTACATGCCACCATGAAGCACGTTGTTGATTCAACCATATGCGCTCTTGGGAGCTCAGTGTGCAGAGTTTTCCGAAGCCAACATACAATTCCAAAAATCGCCACAATAGCAATGTCAATGATGCACCAAAAAAGTTTCACAATTTGTCAACGCCTTAGAACAACTACAAGAAATCTAGGGAACATGAATCTCTAGGACAGTGGAGATAATAGTATTGGAAAAGAACAATCCCACATAAAACTCAAACTGTTGTGGGGGCTCAAGAAATGTTTTTATTTCTAACAGTTAGAAGTTGTCAAACCTCAATTTCACATGCTCACATCTGTTTTTACACAAGCACGATTTTGCGTGCAGACGATCAATGGTTTTGCTGATTGATGCCATCTATCACTTCTTAATCATTTCCAGGATCATATACACACAGATGAGTATACAGTTCTATCATCATGGGCTAACAATAAAACAGAAAAAAAGAGGTTGCAAATAGCGCAGACCGCACCCAGGCCAACCTAGTGAGAACAACTCTAAGCTTCAGGATGCATCTCCTCTACCCGTCACAGTGCCATATTGATTGCCTAATAGAACAAGATTACCAGCAGACAGTTCATGTGCTAACACTGAACATGAAGTCCATCATTCCGGCATTCATTGTGCGAGAACTGTAAGATATTCTTAAGCCTAATAATATCCTAAACCTGGATAAATTTCAGGGCATTCAACACCTTGCAATAAAAACAATATAGCAAAAAAGATACGAAACATCAGTATGAATGGAGAACAGGTGAAAGCTTAAAACTGTTTCTAGGTGGCCATTGAAACATGTCCAGTCAGCAGCAGAAGATGATGAAGACTTTTGTAGCATAGTTATTAGGGAGTCGGGAATACACAATTATATGATAAATCACAGCTTGGGTTTCCATCTCATAAAAAGAGCTGGGGGGGGGGGAAAGATAACGAATCCCCTGTATTGCATAAGCTGGATTCAGGTAGTACGCCCAAGAAACTAACTATAAAAGAAAGATAGGAATAAACAAAGGCATCAGTTTCAGTAGTGAGATATGAGGCAGAAAGACAACACGGATTCAACCATTATAAAATTTTTAACATGATTTGTTAGTTGTGGTATGAATGCACACAATGAGTCAGTCAAGATTTCATGAGCAGCAAAATCATTGATTAGCAAAAGAAGCGAAGAGAGAGAGGGAGAGAGAGAAAGACTGACTTTGCAATGTCTTGGTGATCTTGGCCAAACTTGTGAGCAGCAAACATGATAAAACTCCTACTGTAACTGTCATTGAAGCAACTAAAATCCAGCTTACCACTCTCTCCCAAGAAGTTGGCTTCCCGAAGATAACCCATTCGGTACAGATGGGTGAGGAACATCTCCATATCTGGGGACAAATCCTTGAAAACCCCGGGTCCCTCTTCTTTCTTCTTCTTCTTCTTCTGCTTCTTCTCAGCTTCAGGAGGAGTGTGTGCGAAAACTGAATAAAGGGTCTTCCTTGTGTGCTCTTCTTTCACTGACACGGGAGCACCGGCTGCTTCTCTTCTCATCAGGGCCCTCACTTCTTCCTCTAACTCCCGTAATTTGGTATTGACTAATTGATTGGTTTGGGTTTGGGCAGAATCAAGTGAGGGTGATTCTACTATTTCTTCTGGGGATACCAGTCCTACCGCTTCTTGGAAGAGAAGGTGAAGGGGCTTTTTGGCATTGGGCTCATTTTGATTTTTGGGTTGGGATAGGGAATAATAAGTAGAGGAGGAGGAGGAGGAGGAGGAGGAGGCTAGGGTTCTGATCATTCTGCTGGATACTGATGATAACTTCCACTTGGAGTCCTCCAGGATCACATTTTGTGAAATTTTGAAGATGAGAGCTTTAAATACACTCATTGTAACTAAAACCTTAACTTAACCCCTCCTCGGTTCGGTTGAGTTCTATTTATGACATGGAGGAGGGATTTGGTGAAGGAATCGAGAAGGACAAATGCAAAGCACTCCGCTCCCCCGCTTGGGATGCCAATTTTATGTTCCTCCCCGATTTACCCCCACCGGCTACCCGTTTCTTTGACCAGTCTGATGATGTGTAATATGAAATTGAAGGATACGCCTACAAACAAAAAAAAATCTTATGGAAATTTAGAAGATAGATGATGAATAGATCTCACAGGCGGGTAGGTCATGGTAAACCTTCAAGCTAAAATATGGTAGGAAGTTTTTATTCAAACGATCCAGAGACTGATGACGACAAAATTGAACATACACAAATACTGGATGAGCTTTTGAGATCCCAGCTAACATAGTTTGTAATGTTCGTGATTATGCCAATTATGCTTTAGATTGTGAGATTAGTAATAATATTGATGATGCTGATCTTTTAGGCATTGGTGCCAGTAGTAGTGTTAATGCTGTAGGCGCTAATCGTCTTTGACCAGTCTGATGATTACGGATATGATATTGGTGATAAAAATTTACTTGACATACCAACTGAGTTTTATATAAATGATATAGTTGTTGGCCTAAACATAGGTTTAATATGCTAATTAGGACTGATCCTGACAATAACCATGCTTAGCAATTATTAATGAATTAACAGCTAGATTGGATGTATGCTATATGTGTGTGTATCTTGTGTTGATTGAAGTATAAGGCAGGATGAATAGTTTCTTAAGAAACCACTAGCATGGTTTTTGGAGAAACTGTTGGATATATTTATCTTATTTCAAAAAGAAACATTTTGATTTAAATGATTTATCCAGTCACCGATTTTTTCCAATTATGTTTACCATTGAATTGTTTTAAATCAAGTTTAATGCTATTGATATTGTGAACACTGGTATTTAATCTTCCTTTTAAATGTTGACAGGTTTATACAAATTAATGGTTTTAATGCTAAATAATCAATGACTTTAATGCCAAATAATTTGGCACATTATCTTTACAGATTTTGCCCTTGTGTGCATTATCTTTTGGGAGTTACTAATTAATTTAATTTCAGAATTAAATTAAGGTAATAAATATTGAGCATGGAGGCTTAGTGTTGAAGCCTATAAATAGAGCTCATGTGTTCTTTGTTTGAGACACCTTGAGTACTAGGAAGATTATTCTTTTCCTCCATTGCTCTCTATTATGTCATTAGGCAAAATATTCCTTTAGATTGTTGGAAAAAATTGGAGCATGACACATAACCTGAGGCGTGCTAGGCACTGTCCTAAATGAATATTTTGCCTATGGCAAAGTTCTCCCAGGATTCAACAGGTTCCTCCGCCGATAATAGCAGGACCTCAAAAACTACCAAGAATAAAGAAAGAACCCAACACTGATAAGAGAAAAATACTAAAGAGGTGAGAGAGAGAGTTTAGCACTTGTATTGTGCACATCTATCTTGTACCAAACAAATGAAAAGAGACCTCTATATATAGACTCCAAAATAAGCACTTATTGATAGAAAATTAATTACCCAATTTAATTAAATTATATAGTAACTCCCAAATATATTATTCTGCTGATGCAACGACTATATGTGCCAGCCTTCACTATTGAAATCTTAATTTACTTCAAAAACAAAACTGTAAAATTAATGCCAACGATTCGTAATATTAAAGCTATAATAAAGATTTGAAAAGTAAAAGCATTTGGCAAAACGGCTAGCAGTAATGTGACGTTGGCATGCAAGACATTTAATTGGAGAATTTGCAAGCTAATATTTCTTTTGAAATAAAATTATCCAACAGAAACCATGAGTAATAGTCATTGTATACTGTTACTACAAGTTTTCGGTGATCCTTACAGCCATTAGGTTGCGTTTGCTAGTTGGAACTGGATTGAACTGGACAAGACTGTACTAGACTGGACAATTGTGTTATCCTCAATTACGATTGGCATATTGTATATTGAGTGGGACTCTTGTGCCGAATTATGTTTGGCTTGTGCATACCCAATTCTAGTTGGTTTTTATTCCAAATTGAACCTTAATCCAACCTTAAATGTGCACTTAGTTTCTTTCTTTTACTTTGCATTGCCTCTCCCAATGTCCCTTGGTGGGTGCTGTGACCAGAAACCATGGCGAAGAGAGTAGATGAGCTAGCAAACGTTAAAGAAAAGAACAATAAAGAAAAAGAGGAAAGAGAAGAAAAAAAATGGAGAGAGCGACGGCTTGTAGGAGTAGAAGAGGAGATGACCAACGAGAGACTGTGGTGGTGAGCTTTTGGTAAAAAATTAGAGGTTGAAAAAAATAGTGAGGATGTTTTGATTGAGAGTGTGTGAGGAAGATGGAGAGAGAGAGTGAGGAGAAGATAGTTGCAATGTGAATGAGAGAAGAATGAGAGAAAATAAGATTTTGTTATCAAGGGCAATTTGGGATTAAAATTTATGGGCAGGGTTAAAATTGATACGGAAATAGTGTAACTCCATGGGACATGTTACGCGCATTTCATTCATTTTGTTGTCCCGCAAAGCTAACACCCCCCAAAAATAACTTGTCCCAACAGCATTGGGACATAGCCCAGGAGGCAAATGCATCCTTAAAGGCCAACCATCAACGACTAAGAATATTGAGCAAGGCATAAATAAGTGTCAAAAAACGTTATCTTGCTTCTCCCCACTTCAATAAAGTCGGGTGGACCTCATGGTGGCCCAAACATACCAAAAATGAAATGGTTTTTGAATGGGTTTTTGGGGTTTTTGGCCCCCATGTTTAGTGGTTTGGCCAATTATATACCCCATATTTTTTTTGGCCGGGCATATACCCCGACTTCGCATGGGCAGGCCAAACGTAATCCCCTGGTCAGGTACCTGCTGACGTGGCGGGTTGCCCGGATTTGGGCCTTGGGAGGTGTTACAAAACGACGTCGTCTCGTGCCAAAACGACGCCGTTTTAGAGGGTTGAGTGGACACATCAGATCCACATGTCTTTGTGGGCTCCGTATACTACCAACCCCGGGTTCTTCACCCAACCGACCCGAAACAATGAAAGTTGACCCAATTTTTATTATTTATTTAATCATTTTTTTCTTTTAATCAAATTTTATTTTTTAAAATATTAGAAACGAGAAAATCTTAGTTTTTAAAAATTTTACTTAGATTTAAATAAATATACCTTATTATGCTGAATTTATCATTTTTAAAATTTTAGTTTTTTCCAAATATTAATTTCTAAAAATTCCTATTTAAACTAATAAATAAAGAGCGAGATCAAATCCCATACGTAAAAAAGAATAAGAAAATAAATATTTATTCTTATAATTGTATTTCGTGCTAGAATTAAATTTTCTTAAAAAACTAAAAATAATGGATACCCGATTGATACCCTAAAAATCCACCCGAAACCCAATGGATATCCAAATACCCAAAACCCAGTGGATATCCAAATACCAAGTGAATATCTAAACACCAGGTCTCACATTTAAAATTTCTTGTCTAAATTTCATAATCTCCTTTTTTTTAATTTATTTAATAATGTTTACAATTTTATATTTTCTTAAATTATTTCTTATTCTTTTTTTAGGAATCTTTTTAATTCTTAAACGTTCACCGGAATAGTAAATTACCAAATAATTTTATTAACCAAATAATGACAATAAACTGGATCTCTCTTGCAAAATGATGAACAATCCACTGGAATCTCGTACAAAAAATTCATATAGACAAATACCAAGTTAATAAACAAAATGGAATGGATATTTCATTACTACCGACAGCTCTTCCAATTCAAACACATCGACACATTCAACAAAAACAGGTCGAAAGAAACTCAAGATTAAGAAATATTAAGGAAAAAAAAAGCAGCAGCACCACTAGTACTTCTTCATCTATGAAAAAATCTTTCGTCCTCCTCTATTGCCGTGAACCAGTACAACCATAGCCCTATGAACCAGTACGGATCCAAACCCAAGGTATCGGATTCTGCACGAGACCCACACCAATAAGCACGAAAGGTCCACGCCCGAGCCCTGCAATAAACTTCCCAAAAACCCCTCACAACAAGCCGCAACCAGAACCAACATTAACAACCACCGACACCCGTTCACCTTCCACAAATCCAAGCCTGAATCGGGGTTTGTTTAATTGAAACCCAACAACCCTGACAAAAGAGATGAATGGAAAAGGAGAATGAGGGTGACAGTGCGAGACTTACCATGACAGTGACGGGTTTCCAAGCGTCGTCCAATGCGAAGGTCGCCTCGGCTTCTCCGCCCCTTGAACCTGCGCTTAACAATACCCTAACGAATAGAGGAGGTAAAGGTACAAGCAAGAGGCGGCGACGGCGGTTAGCTAGGTTTGTATTGGTGGTGGCTTGATTCCATGGTCCGGATTTTGGCTTGGGGCTCTACGGTGGTAGTCTCTTCGTTGGGGGTGGTGGATTGGAATTGATGGAGGAGAATTTTTTTTTTCTTTTCTAATGAAAAGTCGACAGAAAGGGTGGGTTGAAGATATTTAATTTTTTTGGTAACTATTGATTACATTCAATAAGCATTAAAGGGGAGATATTTTAGTTATAAATGGGGATAAGAAAAGATGAAGAGAAAAATTAGGGAGGGAAAGTAGGATCCTATGTCAATGGTTTTTATTTTTCAGGAATCCTAATATATATTTTTTTAATTGAAATTTATGGAGAAATAATAGACAATAGAATAAAGAAAATAATAAAAATTAATCATTGGGTTTTCGGATAACCATCGGGTTTTTTTGGAACGATTAGGTCATGGGTTTGGGGTTGGTAGGGCCCACAATAACACGTGGATCTGACGTGTCCAACCTACCCTATAAAACGACGTCGTTTTGGCACGATATGGCGTCGTTTTGAAACACCTCCCAAACCTCAAATCCGGGCAGCCCGCCACGTCAGTAGGTCCCTGACCAGGGGATTACGTTTGGCCTGCCCATGCGAAGTCGGGGTATATGCCCGGCCAAAAAAATGTCGGGGTATATAATTGGCCAAACCGCTAAAGATGGGGACCCAAAAAACCCAAAAACCCATTTTTGAATTAAGGAGTACAAAAAGGTAATACTTTTATAAATGAGCCCAACACAACTAAATGGAGAGTATAAGTCAACTCTGGAAACTTTGGAGCCGTTGGAAGAAGAGCGGCTCATTTAGAATCTATATAATAAGGTCAAAAACCTCTCTGCAACTCATCCCAGTCAAGTGAGGAAGATTTTAAGTCTGAAACTTGTACTTACATCTGTGGTTTTTCATCTAGGTCTTATACTTGTATTCACACTATTTGAAAGGGTAGTTTCTAGGCAAGACTTGGATTAGTTTTGTTAGAAACTCAAGTCTAGGATTAGATTTGAGAGCAAGTTAGAGCTAAGCTTGTAAAAAGCTTACTATAGGTTAGAACTAAACCTCGAATTTTTTTTTTATTGTAAAGATTAAGGTTGAACCCATAAAAGCCTAGTATAATGTGAGTTTTTTTTTTTAAATAGAATGTTGCTTCCTTCATTGTGCCGTACACTACTTCCTACACTATGCCTTGCACTATATGGTGATGATGGAGTAGACAAGGCTGGGCAATGTGAGTGTCAATGATGAAAATATTATAACTGCAAATGTTTCAAGGTGTGCTGCTAATGCCACTTTCCTTAAGACAATATTTTCCGCCGCCACTTTGTCCAAAGTCAGTATGCAATGGTGTCTTGCAAATTTGCCTCGAAGATACAATGAAGCCCCTGGTTGGAGATGTTTTGTACGAACACCAACAATCCCTGATCATCTTCCAAATATTGACAAAATATCTATCTTATATGGTAACCTACCATACAAGAATACAAAGTATTATATTTGGTGGAGAGATTAGATAAAGAAGGAATGTGTAAGAGAACTTTTATTGTCTTAAAATAGTGAATGTAAGATTAAGACAATTTGGAGAGAAAAGAGGAAAGCTAAGAATACTTTATATGCTTGGTTATTTTTCTGATTCTTTGTGATTGTCTTAGAAAAAGATTTAGAAGTCTTATTTATAGGTATTTAAGTGTCTGTCCAAAAGGGCACATTTTAGTTTAACAAATGTATCTTTTCAATTTAGTTTTAAGACAATTGGAATTGTAACTTTTCAAACCTCAAAACATCCTTTTTAAAAAAATACCAAATGGTACAAAAGGCACCTCTTCCATAAATTAATTACCTCTGTATTATAAAAATTTTCCAACATTCCCCGACCATTTTTATAATACTTTGTAATTCAATAGTTCTGGAAATTTTATTCACAAATGAAAATGTTGGTGAGATGAATTTTCACTTAGTGAATTGTGTATCGCCAATCTGAATTGCTAGTAGACTATGCTTTAAACTAACATCTTCCATGTTGACTGGTTAGACCACATATCTACACACAAGATTTCTCATCAAGAAATGTGATCTTAATAGCCGACACGTTAAAGGCCTTATTGTAAGTTTTCGTAAGCAATATGACATTCATATAGCACGAAGAACACGCAGCGGAAACACATATCAAACATATCATGTATATCTACAAACACATATCAAACATATGCATATATTTGCATGGCAAATCACATATACCTAAACAAACTCTGCATATCATTTGACAACACACAACCACATCATGTTCAAAATCACTTAGCATATCAAATACACAAAATGATTCCTACACATGCTTAGATGATCATATCACATATGCATCATTTATACGGTTTAGAGCTTCACAAGAAGGCTCCGCTACCACTGTAAGTTTCCCGTAAACTATATGACACTCATATAGAACGAAGAACACGCAGCGGAAACACAAAAACTAAACCAAGAACCACATGTGAAGCAACATAAACCGTATAACAAAAATTTCGTACCTGTAGGATTAGGATCTTTCACCTAATTGCTGGAACGAATCGTCTAGACCAAGACAAAGGCTGGAACGAATCAGTTAGAGCCAGACAAAAGCCTCGCCCCTCTACGGTATCCACACGAACCGTGATCGACTTGAAACCGTCACACGAATCAAGTCTCGAGCACTCCCGGACTGGGTGCTAGCAGCAGAAACCGGAAGCTTGTGTTTTGTGGTGTTTTTCCTCTTCAAACTTTCACAAAGAAGAAGAGAGGTGCATGAGGATGTGTATCACGTTTTTGGCTCTCAAAACTGAAGAGAAGAGATGAGGATGATGCTAATGATCTGATCAATTAGCCACTCAAAACCCCCACTCAATAAGCATGATTGATTAGTGTTAATGGCCAACACTTTGGCCCCATGATAATGACTTTCATTATTATGCTTCCACTAAAACACAACCAGACATAAAACACTCCCAAAGCACTAAGTTTGACCCAATAATTCTGGTAATTAATGAGCCAAAACGACCCTGGTTCAACCATGGTCCAACCACGGTCCAATCACGGTCCAACCACAAACTGGTCCACGGTTCGACCATCTGCCCGAATCAACGGTTCTATGTGTGTGACCCAGTAGGCACTTGTAACGTCCGGCAATAATTGTAAAATCTCATTTTACAATTATAAGCAAAGAGCGGCGTCTAGCAACACATCATTGCTACCCGAACGACAAGATCAGTACTGATTCTCTATGCCTCGGAATATGTCATCGTCCCTTCGTCCCATTATCAAGATTAAACCGAGACATGGAATATGTCAATCTCGTATATGTTTAATCTCGGTTTCTTGATCCTCGAGTTAACTGTGTAAAACGGATACCAATGATATCAACATATCATAATCCGAGCACGGCCGTGCATTTACAGTTCAACTCTATCAAGAAACCATCCGATAATATACCCGTTATATGGGTTGGACGAATCCCCTCTTGATCAATCAAAACCCACTACATACTCGGCATATACCCGATGATTACCCTTATGTCCACCCAGTTACGGGTGACTAGGAATAATATCAAAGTACATGATTCATATGTTGGATACCTTGACGATCTCAGGTCGGAGGACAATCACATCTATAAGAACCACTAATGACATACATATAACGTTCCATGTAGGGTTCTTATGTGGGTCGGTCCAGTCCACAAGTTCTCCAACTTGTACCCGTATGTAGAATTCATATCACATATAAATTCTCAACATACGCTAGTCTTAATTTATTATTACAACCCATCCGTAATAATAATCGACTAGGGACATTTAAGAATATATATATCAAATATATATATATACTAGGGTTATAAGTATGTGCAAGCGTTTATCTCATAAACGATACTTATTGGAATAACCTTAAAGTGTATGTACATGACTATAAATAAACATCCATGATTGGCTTTTGGGCATATTACTAACAATCTCCCACTTGCACTAAAGCCAATCATCCATGTATCTTATACATGTGGATCTAGCATGACCATCATGCTTCAGTTGCATGAGAAGATTAGACAATGTATCTGCTACATTGTTCCCAGAAGGAACTATACACAGCCTTAGTTGTAGAGTCGGTGGCTGTTCTTGCTTGGAACTCTTCCAGCTCACAGTACCACCTCCAAGACGAAACACATATCCTTATTGCGATCTAAAATCATCCCTGTCAGTTTGGAAGCTGGCATCTTTGTAACACTTTACAACAAGCCCATCAACGCTTCCGTAAACCAGGAATGCATCCTTAGTGCTTCTCAAGTACTTAAGGATATTTAACCGTTATCCAGTGACTTTCACCGGGATCAGATTGGCATCTGCTTGTGACACTCAAAAGCATAAGTGACATCCGGCCTAGTACATTGCATGGCATACATGATAGATCCTATTGCAAACGCATAAGGAATCTAACCCATCCGCTCTCTCTCCTTAGTCATACTAGGATACAGATTCTTTGAGAGAGCTATGCCATGTGACATGGGCAAGAAACCGTTCTTGGTATCTTTGCATGCTAAACCTCTTTAGCATCCTGTCAATATATGTACTCTGACTTAGCCCGAGAAGCCTTTTGGATCTATCTCTATAGATCTTTATGCCTAACACTTAGGCAGCTCCTCCTAAGTCCTTCATTGAGAAATTCTTTCCTAACCAAGTCTTTACAGACTTTAGTGTCGGAGTGTCATTCCCAATAAGTAGGATGTCGTCAACATACAATAACAAGAAAACAATAGTGCTCCCACTAACCTTCTTGTAAACACATGAATCATCTTCACTTTTAATGAAACCAAACTCTTTGATTACATCATTAAAACGAAGATTCCAACTCCTAGAAGCTTGCTTTAGTCCACAAATGGACATTTGCAACTTGCATACCATATCTCATAGTCATGGCATCCAGCTATAGCCAATAGAATTCGGATAGATTTAACTATGGCGACTGGTGTGAAGGTTTCATCATAGTCAATACTATGAACTTGCTTGAAACCTTTCGAAACCAATTGCCCTTAAAGGTAATCACATTACCATCCATGTCGGTCTTTCACAAAGACCCACTTGCACCCTACAGGTTTTACCCTTTCAGGTGGATCAACCAAGGTCCATACCTTGTTCTCATACATGGATTCCATTTCTGAATTCATGGCTTCTAGCCACTTCTTGGAGTCTTGACCCGTAATGATCAGCTGATAGAAAGTGATCTCATCCTGACTTATGAGCATCACATCTCCAATATGAGTTATGAGAAATCCATATTTCTTAAGCTCATACCGAGTCCTATCCGACCTACGCGGTCCATGTGTTTTAGGTACAGGATTCTCATCCACAGCAACTTGCGGATCCTGTCCTTTGTTCCATCTCAGCCTCTTTATCTCGAACTTCTTCAAGTTCTATTATCCTCCCGCTGATTTTTCTAGAAACAAACACTCTCTCTAGAAAACAGCAGTCTGAGCCATAAACACTTTGTGCTCTATGGGATTATAGAAATAATACCTTTAAGGTATCATACAAAAGGCACTTGTCGGATTTAGGGTCGAGTTTATCAGATGCTTCACGTCTCACGTAAGCATGACAACCCTAAACCCTCATAAAAGACAAGTTGGGACGCTTCCCAGTCCATATCTCATATGGTGTCTTTTGACCGATATAGATGGAACACGGTTAAGTGTAAATACAACACTCAATAATACATGTCCCCAAAAGGAAGAAGAAAGGTTAGCTTGACTCATTATAGAACGAACCAAGTCCAACAAGGTTCCGTTCCTCCTTTCGGATACAACATTTCATGGAGGCGTATCCGGTGGAGTAAGTTGTGATACTATACCACAACCCTTTAGATGATCAAGAAGCTCTCGGTCTAAGTATTCACTGCCTCGATCTGATCGAAACATCTTAATACCTTTTCCGAGTTGATTCTGCACTTCATTCTAACCTTTACCGTATTAACGTTATAGACAGGCGTTTATAGTTTTAGAACATGCAAACCATCATTAAAAATGCACCACCATAATCAATTTCTTTGAAATAAATAGAACAACAATTGTTCTTTATTATCAATGAAAAACTTTTCTTGTCCACACAAGACACAGAAATCAAATTCCTGCTTATGGTAGGCACATAATAACAATTGTCCAGTTCTAAAACCAAACCATTCGGTAAGGATAGATAGAAAGTCCCTACGGCTAATGTAGTAACTCTTGCTCCAATTCCGAGACGTAGGTTTATCTCATCCTTAGCCAATCTCCCACTCTTTCTTAGTTCCTTCACATTTCCTCAAATGTGAGAACCACATCCGGTATCTTATACCCACGATGCAGAGGTAGAGATATTAGCCTCTATAACAAAATACCTGAAGAGGAAGTCTCACTTCCCTTCTGCTTCTTTACCTCTTCAAGGTAAACAGGGCTGTTGTGTTTCCAATGGCCTGATATATTGCAACGGAAATAATTTCCTTCATTTGCAATACCACCCTAGGGTTTCAGCACATGAGAATAAGAAGATGCACATGCACCAAAACTTTTTGGTACATTACTTCTTCTTCTCAAACTTTGCTTTACCCTTTCCTTCTCCAAGGAAACTAAGACCCTCAAGGCTCTCAATGTATCTAATACTTTTGAGCACATGAGGTCCAACGGGTGACAACTCAGCCATCTTGCCTTGGAACAATGCCTTAGAGGTCTCGTACCTCTCATGCCTTACTTGCTCTCCTCAGAGCATTTTCTGGTGTTCGATCATATCGAACGCCCCCATGTTCTCATGTTGCTTCTGAAGCTGAGAGTCCATGGTGATAAACATAAGGCATGCAACATCCAATGCATCATGAACATGCTTCTTATAAGCATCTCATTCTGCCCTAAGAGCATTAGGCCCCGGTTCATTAAGAACAGGCCCTTCAGGGACATACAAGTTCTTT